>VDFB02175259.1:42827-119856 GCA_007258455.2 Sequoia sempervirens
TATCTCTCTCCCACTCCCTTCCTCTCTCTCTCTCTCTCTCAAGTCTCTCCCTCTCTTAAGTATCTCTCTCTCTCACTCCCACTATCTCTCTCCCCTCTCCCCTTAAACCTCTACCCTATAAATCTTTAAAAAAACCAACTTTATTATAACACGAGCGCGTTATGAATAACAAGACCAAGGATGTCGAGTTTTATGTGGAGGTAATGGATGTGGTCCAAACTTTAGGAGGGGAAAGAAGGTCAATGTATGATTGTTAAACTTGAGAGAGTATGACTTGGGAAAAAGGAATTTGATATGGCTATTATTTTGAAAGAATTCAAGCGGGATGTACTCCGCATTGACACCATTCCTCAATCTTCACTTGATGGCATGAAGGAATGGCTGAACTCCATGGATATAAAGTATTATGAAAGAATAATGAACTTGAATTGGTGGCCAATTTATTGAAGATGGTGGTTGTAAATTTTTGAATATGGAAGCTAGTGATTCTGATTCTGATAATTCAGAAGAGTCAGAACAAGGATATATGAGTTCCCTCTAATGTAGAAGAGAAATCAGAATCAAATTTCATGTAGCCACCATCAAGAGTGTTACAAGCCAACAAGATGGAGGGAATTCTTATATAAGAATAATTTTCAATGTTGTAGGTACCGACTTTAATACCAACTAAAATGGAAACATTGAAATTCCCTAGCAATATTTATGTTGAGGAAATTTCCTTTAGATGCAAGGATTCAAAGCACATCAACCACATGTGGTACAAATGATTAAATCCCAAAGATGATCTGTAGCAATGAAAGAGTCTGAAAAGGCAGAGAGAGCAACACTAGTGACTCAGGAGAAACTTCATCTTTCAAAAATAAAGTCAATTAGCCTAGCAGACGTGTGGATCGGGACAACATTTGGTGGAAGAGGAAGAACTATTACTAGAACTCTGGAGGCCCACCATAGATTTCGATATTCAACCATGAGAGCAGATGAGAGAGCTGATATCATGTATCAAAACATTAAGCATGCATTCTTCTAGCCAATGGAGAAGGAGATGATTACTTTGCTTCATTTTCATTTGCATAAAAATATCAAGGCATGGGAACCAAGAAGACCAAGGATGTTGAGTTTTATGTGGAGGTAATGGATGTGGTCCAAAATTTAGGAGGGACAAGAAGGTCAATGTATGATTGGTGCAGGAGCACCATTCAGTAGGTTTTGTTCAACAAGACAAATAAGGAGTAGAATATAGGATTTTGAGTTTTGTATTAAAATAAGGTCTATGAGATCATTCTATTATGTATTTAGTCATATTTGAGCTTTATTAGGTCTTTAGGAGGTTGGGTTTTTAAAAAAGTGCAAAATGTTTAAAAATTGCAAAAATGTGCAAAATTTGCAAACTCAAATGTTGTAAAATTGCAAAATTTGCATTATGGACGGAATGTGAAGAGTAAAACCAATTCAAAGGTCAGTTAGGAAGGTGAATCAGTTTTTAATTGGTGGGAAAGAGTTTAAAAACATGGAGAACTCGAATTGACGGTTGGATTTTGTGATTTGAAGAAGCAAAAACAATAAAAACTCTGAATTTTCCAAAATTTTCTATATTTTCAGTTGTAGCGGTAGATTGTACAGTCTGTATTTCAATTAGTTGATCTATATTTTTTTATTTTTGCATAGTAGATGGAGTTACATTTCTTTTGAATCCATTTAGAAGGTTTTCCATAATGTTTTGTGCATTTTATCATCAATTTACTAAAATCGGCCTGAACTTGTACATTTGAAGGTTTTGAGTCAATAAAAATGGATTTTTGACCCATTCCTCTTTCTATAGCCTCTGTAACTTGAGGAATGGGTCTAAACTAACATTATTAAGGTGTGGGAATGATGTGTTAGTGTTGGGGAGATCTGAAAGTGAGATGGGTGTAAAACCCATGTGTGTAAAAGTGAGTTTTCTTTAAGAAAAATAGTGGTTTTGAAAATTCAAATTGTGTTTTTGTGTAGGGCAGCATTATTTTATGATTGTTTGAGCTTGTGCAGGGTATCACAAACTTTTTTGAGTAATTTTTAGGTTGTGCTTAGGTTTGGAAGTATCATTTTCAATAAACCCCTAGGGTTTAGGCTACAATAGAGGGTTTTGTGGTTTACCCATTATACGGTGGTATAAATGAGATCTGATTGTGGATTTTGAAGTTTTAACACCTTAGAATTGCTGCCCCAAGAGTTGGTAAGGTTTGGATAAGTTTAGAGTATAGACCCTTTGTTTAACCGGATCGATCCCTTAAGGGTCCAAAGGGCAAAATGGCTGAAAACTTCGGTATGAGGTTACTCAGACACTGTGATGCTTAGAAACTTCTCGTCTGATCCTATGGGATCACATTGAGCCCCTCTAAAATAAAATATTTCATTTTTTTCTATCTCAGAGTGGTTTTCCCGTGGTGTCTAGTTTTTAGTTGATGGAAAAAGTGTCAAATGCAAGCAGTGTAAAGTTGCAGAGTGGTTCAACTTTCGTTCTACAACTCATGTGACCAAATAAATTGTTCCAATGTATCCGAATATGCATATTTACGCTAGGCATTATACTCTTTCGCACCCAAACATGCGGAATCGCTCTGAGCTATGTTCAATCAAATCGATCCTTTAAGGGTCCAAAGGGCAAAATGGCTGCAAACTTCAGAATGAGGTTACTCGGACACCATGACGCTTAGGAACTTCTCGTCTAATCCTATAGGATTGAATTGGGATCCTCTACAATAACTTCTCTCATTTTTAATTATCTCAAAGTGGTTTTCCTATAGTGTCTAGTTTTCAGTTGATGGAAAAAGTGTCAAATAGAAGCAGTGAAAAGTTGCAAAGTAGTGCAACTTTCGTTATGCAATTCATGTGACCAAATGGACTAATCCAATGAGTCTGAATAGACATGTTTACGCTACATGGTCCTCTTTCACACCCAAACACGTGGAATCACTCCAAGCGACATTCAACCGGATCGATCCCTTAAGGGTCCAAAAGGAAAAATGACTGCAAAATTCAGCATGAGGTTACTCGGACACTGTGACGCTTAGAAAATTCTCGTCTAATCCCATGCGATTGCGGTGGGCCCCTTTACAATAACCACTCTCAGTTTTGGTTATCTCGAAGTGGTTTTCCCGTGGTGTCCAGTTTTAAGTTGATAGAAAAAGTGTCAAATGTAGGTAGTGAAAAGTTGCAAGGTGGTGCAACTTTTGTTCTGCAACTCGTGTAACCAAATAGACTGTTCCAACACATCTGATTAGGCATTTTTATGCTAGGCATGGTTCTCTTTCACACCTAAACACGCGGAATCACTCCGAGCTATGTTCAACTGGATTGATCCCTTAAGGGTCCAAAGGGAAAAATGACTGCAAACTTCAAAATGAGGTTACTCGGACATCGTGATGCTTAGAAACTTCGCATTTGATCCTATGGGATTGTGTTGGGCCCATCTACAATAACCTCTCTCGGTTGTTGTTATTTCAAAGTGGTTTTCCCGTAGTGTCCAATTTTTAGTTGATAGAAAAACTGTCAAATGGAAGCAGTGGAAAGTTACAAACTGGTGTAACTTTCGTTCTGCAACTCATGTGACCAAATGCATTGTTCTAACGCATCTGAATACCCATTTTTATGCTATACATGGTCCTCTTTCACACCCAAATACGCAGAATCGCTCCGAGCTACGGTCAACCGGATCAATCCCTTAAGGGTCCAAAGGGTAAAATGGCTGCAAACTTCAGCATGAGGTTGCTCAGACACCGTGATGCTTAGAAACTTCTCATATGATCCCATTGGATCATGTTGGTCCCCTCTAAAATAACCTCTCTCGGTTTTCAGTTGATGAAAAAAGTGTCAAATGCAAGCAGTGGAAAGTTGCAAGGTCGTGCAACTTTCATTTTACAACTCGTGTCACCAAACAGACTATTCCAACGTGTCTGAATAGACATTTTTACACTAGGCATGGCCCTTTTTCGCACCTAAACACGCGGAATCACTCTGAGCTTCGTTCAACCAGATCGATCCCTTAAGGGTCCAAAGGGCAAAATGGTTGCAAACTTCAGCATGAGGTTACTCGGACACCATGACACTCAAAAACTTCTCGTCTAATCCTATGGGATGACATTGGGCCCCTCTAATATAACCTCTCTCGATTTTTGTTATCTCGGAGTGGTTTTCCCGTAGTGTCCAGTTTTTAGTTGATAGAAAAAGTGTCAAATGAGAATAGTGGAAAGTTGCAAAGTGGTGTAACTTTTATTCTGCAACTCGTGTGACCAAAAGGACTGTTCCAACATGTCTGAATAGACATGTTTACGCTAGAAATGGTCCTCTTTCACACCTAAACACGTGAAATCACTCTGAGCTACGTTCAACCAGATCAATCCCCTAAGGGTCCAAAGGGCAAAATGGCTACAAACTTCAGCATGAGGTTTCTTGGACACCATAATGCTTAGAAACTTCTCGTCTAATCCCATGGGATCATGTTGGGCCCCTCTACAATAAACTCTCTTGGTTTTCGTTATCTCGGAGTGGTTCTCCCGTGGCATTCAGTTTTCGGTTGATGGAAAAAGTGTCAAATGAAAGCAGTGGAAAGTTGCAAGGCGGTGCAACTTTCGTTTTGCAACTCGTGTGACCAAATAGACTATTCCAACACATTTGAATAGACATTTTTACGCTAGGCATGGTCCTCTTTCATACTCAAACATGCAGAATCGCTATGAGTTATATTCAACCGGATCGATCCCTTTAGGGTCCATAGGGAAAAATGGCTACAAAATTCAGCATGAGGTTACTCAGACACCGTGACACTTAGAAACATCTCGTCTAATCCTATGGGATTGTGTTAAAACCCTCTACAATAACCTCTCTCAGTTTTCATTATCTCAAAGTGGTTTTCCCGTAGTGTCCAGTTTTTAGTTGATGGAAGAAGTGTCAAATGGAAGCAGTGAAAAGTTGCAAAGTAGTGCAACTTTTGTTATGCAACTTGTGTGACCAAACAGACTATTCCAAATCATCCAAATAGGCATTTCTATGCTAGATATGGTCCTCTTTCACACCCAAACATGTGGAATCACTCCAAGCGACATTCAACAAGATCGATCCCTTAAGGGTTCAAAGGGCAAAATGGCTACAAACTTCAGCATGAGGTTACTCAGACATGGTGATGCTTAGAAACTTCTCGTATGATCCCATGGGATCATGTTGGGCCCCTCTACAATAGCCTCTCTCGGTTTTTGTTATCTCGAAGTGGTTTTCCTATGGTGTCCAGTTTTTAGTTGATAGAAAAAGTGTCAAATGGAAGTAGTGGAAAGTAGCAAGGTGGTGCAACTTTCGTTCTACAATTTGTGTGACCAAACGGACTATTCCAACGCATCTGAATAGGCATGTTTACGCTAGGCATGGTCCTCTTTCACACCCAAACATGCAGAATCGCTTTGAGCTACGTTCAATTAGATCAATCCCTTAAGGGTCCAAAGAGCAAAATGGCTAAAAAATCTAGCATGAGATTACTCGGACACCGTGATGCTTAGAAACTTCTCATCTAATCTTATGGGATTGTGTTGGGAACCTCTACAATAACCTCTCTCGGTTTTCATTATTTCAGAGTGGTTTTCTCGTAGTGTCCAATTTTCAGTTGATGGAAAAAGTGTCAAATGGAAGCAATGGAAAGTTGCAAAGTGGTGTAACTTTCGTTCTGCAACTCGTGTGACCAAACAGACTATTCTAACGCGTCTGAATAGATATTTTTATGCTATACATGGTCCTTTTTCACAACCAAACACGCGGAATCGCTCCGAGCTATGTTCAACCGAATCAATCCCTCAAGAATCCAAAGGGAAAAATGACTGCAAACTTCAGCATGAGGTTACTCAGACATCGTGACACTTAGAAACTTCTTGTCTAATCCCATGGGATTGTGTTGGGCCCCTCTACAATAACCTCTCTCGGTTTTTGTTATCTTAGAGTGGTTTTCCCGTGGTGTCCAATTTTTAGTTGATGAAAAAAGTGTCAAATGCAAGCAGTGGAAAGTTGCAAGGTGGTGCAACTTTTGTTCTGCAACTTGTGTGACCAAATGTACTATTCCAACTCATATGAATAGGAATGTTTACACTATTCATGGTCCTCTTTCCCACCCAAACACGTGGAATCACTTTGAGCTACGTTCAATCAGATCGATTCCTTAAGGATCCAAAGGGAAAAATGGCTACAAACTTCAGCATGAGGTTACTCAAACACCGTGACACTTAAAAAATTATCGTCTGATCCTATAAAATTTAATTGGGCCCCTCTACAATAACCTCTCTCAATTTTTGTTATGTCGAAGTGGTTTTCCCATAGTGTCCAATTTTCAGTTGATAGAAAAAGTGTCAAATGGAAGTAGTGGAAAGTTGCAAAGTGGTGTAACTTTCATTCTGCAAGTCGTGTGACCAAAATGACTATTCCAATGCATCCGAATAGGCATTTTTATGCTAGACATGGTCCTCTTTTGTACCTAAACACGCGGAATTGCTCTGAGCTATATTCAACCGGAACGATCCCTTAAGGGTCCAAAGGGCAAAATGGCTGCAAACTTCAGTACGAGGTTACTCAGACAACGTGATGCTTAGAAACTTCTCGTATAATCCCATGGGATCATGTTGGGACCCTCTACAATAACCTCTCTTGATTTTTGTTATATCAGAGTGGTTTTCCCGTGGTGTCCAGTTTTTGATTGATGGAAAAATGTCAAATGCAAGCAGTGGAAAGTTGCAAGGTGGTGCAACTTTCGTTCTGCAACTCGTGTGACCAAACAGACTATTCCAACGCGTCTGAATAGGCATGTTTATGCTAGGCATGGTACTCTTTTGCACCCAAACACGCGGAATCGCTCTAAGTTACGTTCAACCAGATCGATCCCTTAAGAGTCCAAAGGGCAAAATGGCTGCAAACTTCAGCATGAGGTTACTCAAACACCATGATGCTTAGAAACTTCTCATCTAATCCTATGGGATTACGTTGGGCCCTTCTACAATAAACCCTCTCATTTTTTATTATCTCAGAGTGGTTTCCCGTAGTGTCTAGTTTTCAGTTGATGGAAAAAGTGTCAAATGGAAGCAATAGAAAATTGCAAAGTGGTGCAACTTTCGTTCTACAACTCGTGTGACCAAACAGACTGTTTCAACGCATCTGAATAGGATTTTTACACTAGGAATGGTTCTCTTTCACACCCAAACATGCAGAATTACTTCGAGCTATGATCAACCAGATCGATCCTTTAAGGGTCCAAAGGAAAAAATGGCTACAAACTTCAGTATGAGGTTACTCGGACACCGTGATGCTTAGAAACTTCTCAACTGATTCTATGGGATCATGTTGGTCCCGTATACAATAACTTCTCTTGGTTTTTGTTATCTCGGAGTGGTTTTCCCGTGGTGTCCAGTTTTCAATAGATGGAAAAAGTGTCAAATGCAAACAGTGGAAAGTTGCAAGGTGGTGCAACTTTCGTTCTGCAACTCGTGTGACCAAACAGACTATTCCAACATGTCCAAATACGCATGTTTATGCTAGGAATGGTCCTCTTTCACACCCAAACATGCGGATTCGCTCTGAGCTAAGTTCAACCGAATCGATCCCTTAAGGGTCCAAAGGGCAAAATTACTGCAAACTTCAGCATGAGGTTACTCGGACACCATGACACTTAGAAACTTCTCATATGATCCTATAGGATCATGTTGGGCCCCTCTACAATAACCTCTCTTGGTTTTTGTTATCTCAGAGTGGTTTTCTTGTAGTGTTTAATTTTTAGTTGATGGAAAAAGTGTCAAATGGAAGCAGTGGAAAGTTGCAAAGTGGTGCAACTTTCGTTCTGCAACTCGTGTGACCAAACGGACTATTCCAACACATCCGAATAGGCACGTTTACACTAGGAATGGTCCTCTTTTGCACCCAAACATGTGGAATCGCTCCGAGCTACATTCAACTGGATTGATCCCTTAAGGATCTAAAGGGAAAAATGGCTACAAACTTCAACATGAGGTTACTCGAATACCGTGATGCTTAGAAACTTCTCGTCTGATCCCATGGGATCCCGTTGGGTCCTTCAACAATAACCTCTCTCAGTTTTCGTTATCTCAAAGTGTTTTTCCTATGGTGTGAAATTTTTAGTAGATGGAAAAAGTGTCAAATGGAAGTAGTGGAAAGTTGCAAAGTGGTGCAACTTTCGTTCTGCAACTCGAGTGACCAAACAGACTGTTTGAACGTGTCCAAATAGGCATTTTTAACCTAGGCATGGTCCTCTTTCTTACCCAAACACACGGAATTGCTCTGAACTATGTTCAACCGGATCGATCCTTTAAGGGTTTGAGTGTAGTATGTTGAAATAGGCCATTCCACCTATTGTTCAGGCTGTGTCTCGGTGATATGGGTATGATGTAAGTAGGATAGGGAGTAGGAATAAGAAAATAGCATTATTAAGGGCATTGGAAGAGATTACTAATGCTGCCTCTATTGAAAATTCAAAATTGAGGCCCCTTAAAAGCAAGGCTAGAAGAGGTGAAAAGAAGAAATTGTTTGAAAATAAGTTAGAATAGGTTGGAAATAGGGTGATTGTGGAGTTTGATGTGTTCAAAAGGTCTGTAAGGACAAGGGAGGTCAAAAGTATGTTATGGCATGACATGCCCTAGTTGGGAAAATAGGGGTTTTGAATGAAAAAGAGAGGTTTGAGGGAGTAAACATGGGTAAAGTCAAGGGGAAATATAATTTGGTGGTCAATTAAGTTTGTGCAGACAAAATGAAGAGTGTTGGAATAGGTTTTGAGGTTCAGGTTCCAGGGTTCGGTTTGCCGGTTTGGCCCAAAAAATTTGGAGGGGGGTTCAGTTCATTTTGGGTTCGTTGGTACAAAAAACATGTAAAAAAAAAAATATATCTATGCAACCTAGAAGCATGAATTAGGATTAGAATATCACATATCATCATATAAACAACAAAACCACCATAAACTTGAATGACATTTAAAACAACAAAATTGCCAAAAAAAATGTGTTTATAACCTGCAAAAAAATGTGAATAAAATCACGTTGATTTTCGCGTGAAAAAAAACCATGAAACCATAGCTTGTTGCTTACTATTATGATTTGATAGATTTTTTTCAAGCATCCATAGCTTGTTCAAAAGTAATTTTTTTAGGCTTTTAGCCATTGCAGCAAGGCAGTGAATTGTTTGATAAAATGCTTTGGTAGACATGTATGAAAAATGTGGTAGGATAGACAAGGCAGTGAACTATTTGAAAAAATGCCTCAAAGAAATGTGGTTTCATGGTGATGGAATGGAATGACAAATGCCATGACAAGAAAATTGCTATGGATTGTTATGGCATTCCATCACCATTGAGACCACATTTCTTTGAGGCTTTTTTTCAAACAGTTTGCTACCTTGTCTATGCTATTGCTTATTATTATGCTTTGATAGATTTTTTACAAGCATCCATAGCTTGTTTGGAAGCACCTATTTTAGGATTTTAGCCATAGCAGCAAGAAGGTGAACTATTTGATAAAATGCTTTGGTAAACATGTATGAAAATTGTGGTATCATAGACAAGGTAGTGAACTATTTGAAAAAATGCCTCAAAGAAATGAGGTCTTATGGTGATGGAATGCCATGACAATCCATAACAATTTGCTTGTCATGGCATTCCATCACCATGAGACCACAACTGAGGCATTCAAATAGTTCATTACCTTGTCTATCACTATTGCTACTATTATGCTATGATAGATTTTTCCCAAGCATCCATGGCTTGTTCGAAAGCACCTATTTTAGGATTTTAGCCATAGCAGCAAGGCAATGAACTGTTTGATAAAATGCTTTGATAGACATGTATGAAAAATGTGTTAGCATAGACAAGGCAGTGAACTCTTTGAAAAAATGCCTCAAAGAAATGAGGTCTCATGGTGATGGAATGCCATGACAATCAAAGCATTTGATTGTCGGCATTCCATGTCAGACTTATTGAGCATTTCAAAAATTCACTACATGTCTATGATATTCTACTTATGCTTTTGATAGATTTTTCCAACCATCCATAGCTTGTTCAGAAGCACTTGTTTTAGGCTTTCAGCCATAGCAACAAGGCAATGAACTATTTGACAAAATTCTTTGATAGACATGTATCAAAAATGTGGTAGTATAGACAAGGCGATGAACTATTTGAAAAATGCCTCAAAGAAATGTGGTCTCATAGAATTCCATGACAAGCAAATGCAATTGGCAAGCTCCTAGTTATTAGTTATGCAATGTGAAGTAATTGCATAACTGCTTAGGTTGACTTTGTAAAAACTATATTGTAATTGAAATTTTGTCATCTATCAACATCTATTTATTAGTTATGCAATGTGAAGCAATGCTTTGAGTTTGAAATATGTGCAATGCAATGTAATCAACGATATGAATATAAACTACAAAAATCTATTTTTTACAATTTATTAGTTAAACTTTTTATTTTATTTGCTCTCTATACTTCTATGCTATGGAAATGCCTTTAAATTTTTTTAAAAAAAGTTTTTATCTCTTGTTCTACTTTTTTACCTTTTTTATAAAATCTGATTTTTTTCTGATTTTTTCTAGGCTTTTTCCCGATTTTTTCAAAAAATCTTATACTTTTGGTTTGCTGATTTTTTCCCCAAAATATTTTTGCTGCTATGGTATAAACACATATCTTTTTGTAATATCAAGGATACTTTTTGAAACTTCCATGCATTGCTAATCTAAAAGGAAAAGTCTTTTGCCTAATATGTATGCAACCTTGCTTTTGACATTGTCAAAAAGAGCAAAACTTCCTGAATGATGCAAAGGCATGGCCAAGCAGTTCTAACTCTTTGCATGAGAGAAGAGAAATTTTGGAGAGTACATCAAGTCAGTGAGAATAAAAGTGTAATGTGTTTTAGTTTGTAATATTCCTCTATTTCTCTACAGATGTGTGATAAATTCTCAATTCAAATATGGACTCAAAATATCGATAAAAAATATTTGTATTAACCAAATAGCCATGTATGCATACATCAATATATGTCGATATAAGTATAAAATATAGTTACAAAATAGCCATATAGGCATACAATGTCAAATATATCCAATACAAAATATGTACAAAATTGCCATACAACAAAGGGATGTGGAATCAAATTTCATTTCTCTCCATGCTCTAGAAATAAATTCTTTCCCTTTGTTTGGTGATCTGATGGTCATAAGTCTCTCACTCGTTTTTGCTATGCTCGAGGAGTGCTCCTACTCTCCTCCTAGAATTTAGCTCCTGGTGAAGTTTTAACTATTACAATAAGAAGTAAAGACATTAATATATATAAATTACATTATAAAAAATGATATATTTAACAAAATAATCACTTACGGCCATCTGACGATCACTCTCCACAATGGAAATATTTTCACGTCGATGATGAGGCATGCTCAAGCCCTATATAAACCATCCAAATAGGAATTAAACTACGAATCAATAATGGTTTGATTTTTCACTAGAACTAACATCTATAACAACGAATGTAAATTGAAATTTAGTGATTTGCCTCATACCTCCCCTATCAGAGCCATCGAGGATTGTATAGCAGATGAAACACCAATATCCATTTCCCTCACAACATTTGGAGGTGTTTCCACAACCAACATTTGAAAATAAAACAACAAATTATTCAACCACAACAAAGTTACAATAGCGATCCACGCCACATAACTTATAATGTATGAGATCTAATGAACAAAATTTTGAGTACAAGTATTAAAATATATATTTCTGATTGTCATGCTTACTATTTTCCCTATCCATATCTTGTTCGAAAGGATGTTTTTTTAGGCTTTTACCCTTAGCAGCAAGCCGCTGAACCATTTCATTAAATGCTTTCGTAGACATGTACGATAACTATAGTGGCATAGAGAAGGCAGTGAACTATTTGAAAAAATGCCTCAAAAGAAATGGGGTCTCATGGTAATGGCATGCCATTACAAACAAATGCAAGTCATGGCTTTCCATCACCATAAGACTGTATTTCTTCCAGGCATTTTTTCAAAAATTTCATTGCCTTCTCTATGGTATTATTTCTTACTATTATGCTTTGATAGATATTTTTTGAAGCATCCATATAGTTTGTTGGAAAGCACCTATTTTAGGCTTTTAGCCATAGCAGCAACTGCAAGAAAGTGAGTAGTTTGATAAAATGCTTTGGTGAACATGTATGAAAAATGTGGTATCATAGGAAAGGTGGTGAGTAGTTTGAAGAAACACCTCGAAGAAATGTGGTTTCATGTGGTGATGGAATGGAATTCCATCACCATGAGACTGCATTTCTTCGAGGCATTTTTTCAAACTACTAATTGGTGTAGGAGCACCTAGGTTACTAGTTTTCTCTCATAGGAAAATTTTTGTCTAGACTGAATGCCCATTTGTAAATTCATGTAAAGGTCATATAAAGACCTACTTCATTGTATTTAAGGTCCTTAGGTAGTCACAAAAAAAATAGATTTCCAAATGTTGCTAAAGATGGGAAAATTTGTAAAAAGGCAAAGAAGCATGGAATATTAAAATTCACAAGGCAGTTTAGGTAGTTTCACTCAATGAGGGTGATTCAAAAGGTAGTTATCTGATTGGGAATATATATAAAAGCATGTAAAAGGTGGGCAGAAGAATATATTTTGTATTCTTGAATCATTTTCAATAAATAAAGTTCCTTGTTCATGTTTTCACTGTGTTTCATTCTTGAATTCGGTTCTTGCATGGGCTATATATTTGTTTGTTCACATTATGCAAGGTGTTAACAATCATATAGTGATGTTTTGAAGAGTTACCATCAAATTTAAAAGCTAAGGTTTTTGTGGTCTGTCAGATTAACTAGTCAAGGGTTTTGAGGGTCATTTAAGGCTTGAATTCACCATCCCACCAATGTAGATTTAGGATATTGGTGGGATGGAATGTATAGAAGGTTTTTAGAATTTTTTAAGCAATTTTTGAGTGTACAGGAATAGGGAAATCAAGAAATATCTGATTGGCTATTGAATCATACAGGAAATACAAAGTTTCCTTCATGGAAAGCATGGTTTCAGGGTGGTGTTCAATGCAAAAGCATGCATGAAGGTGGGTGGTGAGTTTATAAAGCTTATGTAGGATATTTCCATGGTGTTTGTGGTGGTGGCAGGAGTATTTAAGGTTTGTAAGTACCTTATGCAATAAACCCTCCTTTGTAGGGCTTGATTTGTGCATAGAATAGGGGTTTTTTAGAACAGTGATTTATGGAGCCTTTCAGTCGCTAAAAATGTTTGATTCTTCAGTTTTGTGACATGATGAATGACTATTTTTAGTCCTTTGGTATTTTGGTGATAAACTATGAGCACTTTATTTGTAATTTAGGCCTAAATTAATAACCCTTTCCAACAAACAATTCAAGAATCTGGTAATTTCTTTATGACAAGCTACTAATAACTTTTGATATGTTATGATGTGTTAAAAAAGGCTCCTAATGTACACTGGGAATGTGGATATACAAAGTGAATGGAAAGGAATCACCTGATTAAGGGATATGTGACCTACAAGCAAAATGGTGGTAAGACTATAAAAGTGTGTAATTTTGTAAATATACAAATTTAAATGTTTATTTTGGCATGGAACCATCAATGTGAAGATATCAAAGGTGTGTGAATGGTTTGGTGAAGGCCTTGAGGCCAAACATGATGATTTGATATGTTGTAGCAATATGTCCCTAGGTGGAAATGGTAATTTGACTACATAAGAACTTATGAATTGATAAATCAATATTATGTGGATATGAACCAGGTCTATTTCAGTCAAAAAAATGATGTGAGTAATGTCTTGGAAGTCAGATGAAATGATTCAGGTGTAAATGGTTGATTGTAGTATCTTGGTCTTGAGGAACTAGTTGGTAAATGTGAAAATTTGGTGAGTTGTTTAAGGAATTGAAAGACTCAGAGCTCTTTATTAGGTTTTTGCTTTGAATTCAGATAAATTGATGATGACAAAGGTGTGTTAGGATCTGATGGATATAGGTTGTAACATGAAAGATTGGTTTTTGGTTATTTTCCCTAGGTAACTTAGCAAATTGAGTGGAAGGGTGCCTTGGTGAATGATGAAAGAGTGGATTGCTTAGTGACTCTAATTAGGTTTCTTGTGCACGGATCAGTCATTTTTATTGATAAATAAGATGTTTGAAGCTTGAGGATGATAAGAAGTATTGAAATGAGTTGGCTTGTTGTTGCCTTATGGTTTGCAAATGAAACAATGTGATTTTTGATGAAAGGAGAAAGAAATTTTAGTTGCTTATTCAATTTGATCTTCTCCTGATTCAATTTGTTCAAATGTACCTTGATGATTGAGTGTTTTGATATGATGCTCTGCAACACTAACTGCCTTGGCTATGCTATTGCTTACTATTATGGTTTCATAGATTTTTTCCAAGCATCCATAGTTTGTTGTGCTAGTGCAACTTTGCAAGCACATGCCTCCATGTGAAGTAATTGCATCATGCTGCTTGTGTTGACTTTCTAAACAACTATATTGTACAGTTGATATTTTTTCATCTATCAACATCTAGTTATTAGTTATGGAATTTGAAGTAATGCTTTGAGTTTGAATGATGTGTAATGCAACATAACCAACAATATGAATATAAACTACACAAATCTATTAAGTAGAATTCATTAGTTAAGTTCTCTTTATTGTATTATCTCTGTGTACATTTGAGTAAATCCATTGGCACTAGGAGGTGTTTACTTGAAACCTCCAATATTAGCCTGTTCAACATCCAAAATCACATATTAAAATACCATTCGTAAAACAATGCTATTAACATGTAATAAATTTATAATTGTTTACTAGTTACATACCCCATTGATAGGTGTACTGCAAAAATAAGTAGGTGGAGGACTGGTGTATCCAGTCTCAACACTGTGACCCTACAATTTTATTAAAATAATAAAACTAAATTAGTTAATCTTGCATTTCAGAATCAAAATTTAATAAATTAAATTTAATGAACATGCTGACTTTTACCTGACTATCAATGCCATATGCATGATGCAAAATGTCAGCCATCCTCTCCATACCTGTAGATGCATACGGATCTTGCGTAGTAGCATACGAATCCTACGTAGCAACACATAGATCTTGTGTAGCAGCCTCCTGAGTTCCAATGGGGTCATATGAACAAGTCTCCCCGCAAGATTGACACACATGGGTTTGAAGTCCACCACCCGAAGACTCCCCTAGATGGTGTTGTACAATAGGGCTAGTATGATGGATGACACTCTGGGTCAAAGTGTTGATCATTTGTAATGTCTCTACGTCGGCACTCTCCTTCGCAATGACAGGCATAACAATGTGCTCACGAGGTGGCCTAGCAAGAGGTCATCTCCCTTGCCGCATAGGATCTAGCTGTGCATCGGGCCTATCCTGACCTGACCCCCCACCTCTCCCCTAGAACTCCTTCATATCAAAATAATTTGGGATATGGTACAATACGAACTCACTATATAGTTTCCTAAGAAAATATTGGGGGACTTCACAATTGTTGCACGGTGGGCAATCAAAGACCAAGTACCACCTATCATAAAAATGGTTCCTAATCTCTTGGCAGTGGCACCAATGAATAGGAAACCTCTTCGCATTGAGGCTAAGATTTTGATGTGTTTTAGGGTTAGTGAATAAAGAGCACAAATCACCTTTAGTAATTTTTAAATCTTTTACTTGTTTATATGATAGTTTATCTGCATAATATGCCCTAGCTTCCTACCTCCTATCTTGCCATCCAGTTATTTGTTGGGTAATTGAATCTACATTTTTTAACATCTCTTTCATTGAATTTTATAGGGTCATTCTTTCTGTGGTTGAAGCATTTGGATCACTCAACCTACTGATAAAATCCTCAATTTTTTTTTTGTTGTTCTTAATTTCACTCCTCAAATTTTCTTGAGTGCCAGGAGGGTGTTGAGTGATTGGTGGGGGAGGTTGATTTTGTTCAGAATTTTGTTGTTGAAGATTTTCCTACTCTTCTTGTTGAGGATTTGCAGGATTTGCAAGATCATTTGCATCTCCTACAATTTTTAAAAAAAAATCAAATCTAACCTAAAACAAACAAAATCAACTTGAAACTAAGAAATTCAAAACAAATAGCAAACAATACTTACCTCCCGCACCTCTTCGTCATCGTGGCGCCATCTTTGCAAAGAAAAAGAAATTGTTGATGAATTTTGTAGAATGCCTCCTCCTAGAATGCAAGCGTGAAAATGAGGGTTTTTGGCCACAGACAAAGCAGAAAAATAGACAATATTAAATGAATCACTTTCACTTTTTTTTTTGCTTTTAAAATGGCATAATGCGAGCATGTTATAACGTGCTCGCGTTATGTTGACCATTTTCAAATTTTTTTGGAATTGGCCAAAAAAGTGTAACCCAACTTCATGCACCTACCCATCACGATCAACCTCCGGTCTTTGATGTTGATGATGTTGGTAGCATAGATGAGCATGAGGAGTGGTGATCAGTGACATGACCAACTCCTATATTTCCGATGGATGTCCCTATTGGTGATGCAAGATCAATGCCAGATGAGGGAGATGAGGCAAAAGATAGAGCCAAGGAGGTATGATACAGGGCTGCAAACATATTCATTAATATTATAGATGATGAGTATGATGAGGAGGCAGATCCTGACTATGATGGCCAGGATGGAGGAGATGAGGATGAGGATGAGGAGGAGTACAAGGAGGAGGAGCCACCCCTGAGTGAGAGTGATGAGGCAACAGCTAGGGATCGATACGAGTGGGGAGATCCCTCTCCCATCTGTATGATGAGATCACAAACAATAGCTATAGTAGGTACCAGTACTCAGTCATGGAGAGGCTAGCACATCCTCCATGACCCCTGCATAGGATGATGTTGATATTGTTTAGCTAGAGATATATGTGATTATATTTGATTTTATGCATTTATTTTAGTGTGTGTCCTCATTATATGTATATATATATATATGATGATGATGATGATGATTTTTATTGATTATGTGTTTTTTCTACCTTGCAGGAGTGATGACAGACTAGCAAGAGTTCTACCGTTAGGAGGCTGTAGATATAGTTCCTGCATCCATCAATGAGGAGGAGATGGACCCAAATTACGTGCCTCCACCGATAGTGGAGGAGGATCCAGAGTCACTTAGACCATTCGTGAGGCTGCAAGAAGCATATGAGAGTGTGAGGAAATGATTTCATCGAGCTAAGACTGCAGGACAGTCATCCCAAACTCCAACAGAGGTAGAGAGACTACAAGTAGAGGTATCACGACCATAGGTAGAGAGGGAGCAAATAGCAGGGGAGCATCGGGTGGCCCTTGGATGGATACATGGCCTAGAGTTTTCACTCAGGTTTAGCAGATCGTGGTCATGACCACATAAGACCATCTCTTGATGTCCTGCTATCGGATCACAAGGACTAGAGCCCGAGGGATCTAGTTCTCATAGACCTTAGTGATATTGTATATTGTGATGAAATGTACATAAAACTTTGGATATATATATATGAGCATTTGATGTTCTATGATTTTTCTAAATGTGTTTGAATGTTAAATGGTAATGTGATTAATTAAATAACCTTGGTAAAATTACTTAATTAATGTCTTCATGATTTAACAAAGTTTATGTGATTAAGTAAAACTTATTGCAGTTTCCTTTAGATACAACATGATGATTAAGTATGTTATGCTAAATTAAATATATTTAATGATCTAAATTTTCATAACACACAAAAGCAATTTGAATAGTATGAAACCCAAAGTAATTATAAAAATGAATTAAATAATCACTTTAGTGCTCAAGACATATGCATGATTGATTTGTCAAGAACGAAGCAATGTGAAAGAATATAGGATATGACCCAATAACTCTAACAACACTACTTTATTAATCATACTATTCAAAGGGATTAGGCATAATATCAAAGCAAATGTGTGGCATTGATAGGTTCTTTAAGTGGTGTTCCATCTAGTTTAGTTAACATGTATGCACCAGACCCAAAATTTTTGTCCACAATGTAAGGTCCTAACCAATTAGAACTGAATTTGTCATGTGCATTTGGGTCAGAATTGATGTTGCGCTAATTAGTAGATAGAACTAAGACACCCTTTTGGAATGAGTGAGGGATAACATTAAGGTTGTAATGATTATGTTTCCTTTTGTAATAAGCTTGAAGATGTTCAAGAGCATTAATGTGTTGTCCATCGAGCATCTCAAGTTGATGTAATCGTTGTTTTCAATAATGTGTATCATCAAGTCATTGAAGAGCGATCTTAATGTAGGAATTTCTAATTCTAAGGGAATTATTGCTTCACTAGCATAGACCAAATTATAAGGTGTGGTCCTTGTGGAATATCGAACACTTGTACAATAGGCCCAAAGCACATAAGGTAATTGTGTGTGCCAATCCCTATGATTTTTATTAACAATTTTCTTCAAAATTTGTTCAAGAACTTTAATAGTTGATTCAACTTGACCATTTGATTGTGGGTAATAAGGTGTCAAAAAATGATGTTGGATATTAAAGGTCTCCAAAAATTTCTTCACTTTATTATTCTTAAATGATGTACCATTATCAGAAACTAATGTAGAAGGGAGTCCAAAGCGAGCAATAATGTGTTCTAGGATGAAATGACATATTACCTCAGTTTTTGTAGATCGAAGAGGAATGGCCTCTACCCATTTTGTGAAATAATCAGTTGTAGTGATGATAAAGGTATGTCCAACGGAAGGAGGTGAAATTTTTCCTATAATGTCCAATCCCCAAACTACAAAGGGCCATATCAGAAGTTGAGTTTGAATTTCACTAGTGGGAGCATGATGCAAATTGCTATATTCCTGACATTTATGACATTTTCAAACATAATCAAAGCAATCACGTTCCATGTTGTGCCAATAATACCCAATACAGATAAGCTTTTGAACCGATGTTTTCCCTCCAAAATGTCCACCACAAGCACCTTCATGAGCTTGTTGAAGTGCTAGAGGTATCTCAGATTTGTTTAAGCATCTAAGTAAGATACCATTGAATGATCTTCGATATCGCACATCGGCAAGGATAACATATTTAGATGCAAGCTTTCATAAATGAGCATGGAGGTTTTTGGTTGCTGGCTCGAGAAAGGTACCACTTTTCAAATAATTGAATATGGCATCATACCATTCACCTGAGTTTTCCTCATTTGTTATTAAAGCGTCTTTCATGTTTTTTCGTCGATCGAAGGTTTCATAATAGGGTGAATAGTGAATGTGAATTTTTTTGAAGGATCGTGAGGGGATATAAGAGAAGCCACACTTGCCTTTGCATCCACAAGCTAATTATCTTTTCATGGGATGTTATCAATGGTAAATGTCTGAAACTTCTCTAGAAAGTGCATGATAAGATCTTTGTATTTGGATAATTTGTCATGCTTGGATTGATATGTCCTGTTGATTTGTTTAATTACTAATTGAAAATCACCAAAAATCTTAATATCTTTGACACCCATGATTAAAGCAGCACGTAACCCAGCAATTAATGCCTCATACTCAGTTGTGCTATTTGTACATAGGAAATTTAATCAATATGATAAGGGAATAGGCTTTCCTATAGGTGGGATCAATATAACCCTAGCACCAGAGCCTATTCTACACTTAGACCCATCAAAATATAATTCCCTTGTTTTAACTTCTATTGTCAACACACTCTCATCAGGAAAAGAGTCATTGCTAGGTAACACCAGAGGAGAAGGAGCGTCAGCTAAGTGGTCAGTCAAGGCTTGGCCTTTGATTGCTTTTTGTGAAAGAAACCTAAGGTCAAACCCGGTCAACAACATTACCCATTTAGCTAGGCAGCCTGATAAGTCTTTTTTATTGAAAAGATGTTTGAGAGGATCAAATTTTGTCATGACCTATATTTTAGCATTTAGCAAATAATGTTGCAACTTACTAGTAGTGAATAAAAGAGACAAACATTGTTTTTCGATAGGTGTGTATCATGTTTCATAATCGATTAAAGTTTGACTAATTTGATAAACAGGATGTTCTTTTCCACTGTCATCTTGTTGAGCTAACAATGTTGCAAGAGCATGGGCTGATGCAACTATGTAAAGGATGAATGGTTTGTTTGGCATAGTAGGTTGTAAAATGGGTGAAGTTGCAAGGTATTCCTTCAATCTCTCAAAGGCCTATTTGCAATCCTCATTCCAATCAAAATGTACATCCTTCTTGAGGTGTGTGAAAGGTAATGTTTGATCAGCCAAGGAGGCGAAAAAATGGCGAATGGCTTGAATTCTTCCTTGTAACGTACACAATTGAGAAATGTTCCTAGGAGGTGGCATGTTTATGATAGCATCAATTTTCCTTGTGTCCACATCAATGCCTCTGTGAGATATGATAAACCCTAAAAGTTCTCCACTATCTACTCCAAAGATACACTTTTTTGGATTGAGTCTCATGGTGTATTTACACATTCATTCAAAGATTTGTCGAAGGACATTCACATTGTCTTGTCTTGTTAAGGATTTGGCAAGGATGTCATCAACATAATCTTCCAATATTTTATGTATCTAGTCATGGAATATCAATGTCATTTCTCTTTGATAAGTTGCGCCTACATTCTTTAATCCAAAAGGCATCACAACCCAACGAAATGTTCCCCAAATAGTTGTGAATGTTGTCTTGTATTGATCTTGTGGGTTAATGAAGATTTGATTATAACCAGAAAATCCATCCATGAATGATAAGTAGAAAGCATGTCTAGCAGTTGAATCCACGATCATGTGTATATTAGGAAGGGGAAAGTCATCCTTTAAGGATGCTTTATTCAAGTCATGAAAATTTGTACATACCCTAATACGATTACCAGGTTTAGCAACTGCAACAATGTTTGAGATCCAAGGAGAATAATCAATAGGGCGAATGAAACCTATATTGAGGATTTTTTCAAGTTCTCCTTTAACATGCAAGGCTATCTTAGGATTTATTTTTCATATCTTTTGTCGAATAGGCTTAGAATTGTTTGCAAGAACAATGTTATGTGTGACTATCTTTGAATCTATTCCTGGCATATCTGAATATTTCCAAGAATTTTTTTTACAAAAATCATGAAGCAAAGTTGTAGTGTCCTCTTTTCTTCATCATCAAGGCACTTCCCAATCTTAATAACTTTTTTTTTATCATCTATTTCCATTGGTATACCAATTGTATCTCCTAAAGGGAGTGCATTAGATTTAGGAAGGTCAAGATCATATGGTTCCATGCTCATGTTTGTCTCATTAGTATCAACATATTTTTGCTTGGTACTAATCATAGCATAGGTAACTTTTATCTTGGAAGAAGATGGCTTATCAGAAGCTCCTAACAGTTGTTTCAAGGCTTCATCACTTTCAACGTACTCCCAAGACGATGGGGAATCCATATCGAGGAATTCAGGATGTTTTAACATAAGAGTGATTCTTGGTTTACATGTGATGGTGTTGATGTTTAGTGATGGTCATTGAGTTACTTTTGTTTTCTTAGAAAAAGAATACCCCAAACCAATCTTTGTCTCTTGTGTACTAGGTTTGATAGGGACATGAATGCCTTGTTAATTCTTTCCACATCCTTTACCGTTGTATCCCAATTATTTCACAAGCTCGTATCCCTATTTGTAAAGTCTTTCCATTTCCTTCGAATTGGGTGATTGTTGATAATCTATCTCATCAAAAGTTGTTGTGTAGGTTGTATTTTCTTCCAAAGTAGATGAGGTAGATACTGAGGAGGATTTTTTTGAATTCTAAGTTGTCATAATCATTGGTTGTTCTTGTTTTTCATCCTCTTTTTGTGTGATTATGTATTCATCCATAAATGAAGGTGTGAATTCTAATGTACGTCAATCGTCACCTAATAATTTAGAGACTGATTCTTCTTCTTTTTTATTGGTCTCAAGAGGTTCTATGTGAGATGTTGGAATTAAAGTGTTTAGAGGGCTTGGTGTTCCTTTTTCAAGTTGTAAGCAACTTTCAGGCTCAAGGTCTATTGGAACTTGATAAATTTTGTTGTTATAAACATATTTCATTATTTGATGAAGGGTCAAAGGTATCGCATGCATCTCATGAATCCATCGCCTTCCCAAAAAAAATTGTACACAAGATCATAGGGCATGACATGAATATAAGTTTTTAGGGTAACTACTTCAACTGTGATAGGTAAAGTGATTACACCAAGTGGTTGCTTTGTAGTATTGTCAAATCCTCTAATAGATAAGGAATCAGGTTTGATTTGCAATTTATCCACATGTAATTGATCTAGGAGCTTTACACTGCACACATTAAGGGCAAAGCCATTGTCAACAAGGGTTCTTTTGATGCCTGTTGTATTATATTGAGAAATTATCATAAAGGCCTCATTTTATTTCCTTAATTCTAATGGAGGGAGCTCATGTTGATGAAAGGTAATGTCTACATTAACTGTATTCATTCCTTGTATAAGAGTTGCCACATCGATTGCGTTTGTACCAGGAGGAACCACTATTTGTTGCAATGTTGGTTGGAGCATAGAATGATAGTTTGGTGAATTTTGAAGAAGGTCCCAAAGGGATATTTTGGTGGGAGTGCTCTTAAGTTGCTCAACAAGGTCATACTCTCTTAATCTAGGAGCACTAGGCAGTATGGAATTGGGAAAAGGTAAGGAGGTTGGGGTTGGTTGTGGTGGTTGTGGGTTATTTATAATGTAATGTGTATGGGAAACATCATTCTTGTTGGCAAATGGTCAGGGATCCCCTTGGGATTCGTGACATGGACTAACTGTCTCACGTGGATCTGTTAACTCTGGTAGTTCTATCAGACATTAAAAGGTCAATCTTTTGGTGCAATGGCAACTGTGGGCCAACAATTGGTATCAAATCCAAAGTTGTTGGGTTTGAATCCCCTTGGGTAATGCTAAGGGGGAGTTTTTTGGTAGATGGTCAGTGCTCCCCTCAGGATTCATGACATGGACTAACCGCCTCTCGTGGATCCGTTAACTCTAGCAGTTGTATCAGACATTAAAAGGTCAATCTTTTGGTGCAATGGCAACTGTGGGCCAACAATGCTGAGGTGGGTAAAGGGTAAACTCGAGTTTAGGTGGAGGTTGAGGTTGATGTGAGGGTGGGTAAAGGACAAGTTAGGGTTGAATTACATTGACATCTTGTGTTTTAGGTTGCTCACAACAAACCTTAGTCGATAGCTTTTGTGAGATGAAGTCCTCAAGGGATTCATCTAACTTATCAAAGTCACCACTACTAAAAGGTTTGGAAGATAAGTTATCATTTTAATTGGTTTAGGTTTTTCATCACAAACCTTAGTGGATGAACTTAGTGAGAGGAAGCCCTATAGGGCTTCATCTAACCTATCCAAGTCATCACTACTAAGAGGTTTGGATGATATAGTTTGTCTAAAGTGAAGCATAGTTTTGATTGTTTCATTGGATTGGTTAACATTTTTGTTTACATGTTCTGATGAATTGGATCTAAATGAACTAGGAACTAATGCTAAAAATCAACATTCTAAAAATAAAATGCTATCCATAAGTTCCATTAAAGCAAATGATATTAATGCTAATGATTTAAATGTAACAGAAAATAACCGAACAAAAACAAAAAAGTAACTAAAACAAACAGAAGGTGAAAACTAGAAACTAAATTCTGAAAATAGTGATGCAGAATGTGTATTGGGGCTGATTCACCCAAGATGGCGAATGAGTCCCAGGAGGGATATTTTGAAAAAAAATCTAATTTTTTTAAAGAATTTTTTTAAAACATTTTATTATGTTTTCAGGTTTGTACAATGCTAATCTACAGTGCAAATACAAAATTTCAAGAGTTTAAATGATTGTAAATGTAATAACAAAATCTATATGATCTTTTCACTAATGCAATTTTTGAAAACCCTAGGATGCAAAACAATGCAAAACCTAATGCAATGTTTATGCAAACTAACCCTAGGATGTGAATGCACTTGAAATCAGAAGTAAAAATGTTCTAAAGATGGGTTCACCAAAATGTAAACAAATATTTTGGCACCTAAATGTGTTTCTAGCCCTTCTAGGTTTTTCACCTAAAAGGGGGAAAATGGGCCAAAATGCAATGTAAACAAAGATTAATGTGATGTGGGTGTAATGTGCCTAGATGAAATGAACTAAATGCAATGAACTAATAAAAGCTATTGATTATGAATGCAAAACTAAGAAATGCAAAGTGTTTGAAAACACTGTGTTGTATGCAAAAGACCTAGAAAGATGAATAGAAATGCAAATGAAACAAAACAAAAAGTTGTAAAACAAAATGTGTGCACCTGTAAACCTATTGAAGACTAGAAATGACTCTAAAAAACTAAAAAAATATTGTTGTTTTTTGACTGACTGGGACTCATTTGCCAACCTGGGCAAATTAGTCCCAGACCAGGGTTTCTACTCAGAAGTTTGTTTCTACCAAAAGGGTACTGGAATCTACACTTCACTCTGACAGACACCTCTAGTGGGACTCATTCACCATCCACAGTGAATTAGTCCTTTTTTTGGTTTCTAAAAAATAAATTTTATGACCTGCACTTTGTCACTTGCACTGTACTTCTAGACTGAATCCCAGATCTAAATCTTTGAAAACACCCGCAAAATAGAATATAATTTGTTTTCTAATGGGGGGTTTTCCTTGGTCAAACCCCTAATTTGGTAATTAAACCTTGAATGGATAAAATCTTCATAAAACCCTAGCCCTAAGTGTGTCTAAGACTAGGAAAATCTAAAGTAAGACAAAACCCTATTCTAATGTGATAGAATAAGATGTTTAAATGGAGTTTGAATGATGTAAGACTTCAACCCAAGAAACCCTACAACATTTCAAGAGTATAAATGACATGCAAACCTTAAATCTAAAGATAGAGAGAAAATGGAAGATGGAATCACTTTGAAAACAAGTCTTTAGGTGTGATTTGATGGCTAGTTGCATCTCCTCAACCTAGATTTCTCCTTGATTCTCCATAGGAATCCATGATCAACTCTTTGCAATGTTGGATCTTGAATAAGAAGTGAGCTTGAAGACCTGTAAAAACCCTATCTTGTTGTCCTAAAGTTTCAACTTTGTTGTAGAAAGACTTGTGAATCTTCTTGTGGAAGATATTCAACACTTGGATTTTGATTTTGCTTGATAAAAATGACTAGGAGATGTGAAAAATGACCTAAAAACACATATTTATAGGCATAAATTTACCTAATTGCTCATTATTTAGACCTAAGAGGCCGACATCCACTGAAAGATTGAATTATTTCGATGATTTTCCCGCTTAAAATTGAGAATTCTCCCAAAAGGGACTCATTCGCCACCCTTGGTAGATGGGTCCCACTAGAGGGGACTCATTCGCCCAAGGTGGTGAATGGGTCCCACATGAGGTTTCCAAAGGTGGTTTTTTGAGATATGAATGATTTAAACGTTATTTGTCGGGATTTGTATGATTTTTGAGTGAAATGGGCCTCTACATAAAAAATAATGAACATTAGGGGCCTATAAATGCAATTTTTAAGAGGTGATTGGTGCAAGGGTCTCTAAAATAGGACCAAATTGGGCCACAAATTGTACTTTCTGCAAAGGAGTACAATTTGTGTCCACACTAAATAACATAAATAGATATCCCTTCTATCAAATATATTTTTTATAATATATTATATAATTATATATAATATTATATTTATATAATGTAACATTAAATATAATTTATATTATATTAATATTAATATTTCCTAGTATATATTAATTTATCGTATATTATATTATATATTAATATTTTAAATATATGTAAATATTTATATTAATACTAATATTATAACATGTTTTATTTTAATCTATAGTGATATTTATATATTAATATTTCTAATTAAAATAAATAGATATTTGTTTCTTAAAGATAGAAATATATATTTGTCAATAACAGATATTCATTTTTTCTTGGTATTGCTTTGGGATTTGGCTTGGGGGTGTCCATCCTGAAAATTCAACATCCCCAACGTTTTTACAGGGGTTGCAATGGTTTTTCAAACTTTACCCTTCGTGTTAATGACTTATTTTCATCCAAATTTGATGGAATGAAAAAGGTTTATTCAAAAAATTATCTACATTCTACCTTGATATAAGATATGCTTTATTTTGAATTTAATAGATAATTATTATTGATTTTTTACATGCAATATGTGTAATGTCCTAATTGATAGGTTGATTGAAAAACATTTATAACTTTTAAATGATTATACCTTTTTTTTAATCTGGAAGATGCGTCACACACTATGCTTCATAAACTATAGTTTAAAAAATAAATTTCATAAATATTTGACCAAGTTAGGGTGGCCGAACAAATGGTTTTTTATATTTTTAAAAATTCCTACTAAAAAATTCATAATAAAAATATACAAAAAAATATGTGTCACATTCAGGCATGTGTCCTCTAATTAAATTGAAAGATTCAAAAAAATATTTACTTTTTCTCATACTTAGGGTGGCCAGACAAACTCCTTCTTTTAATTTTTTCCTAAAATTTAAAGTACTACTGCATTGAAATTTTAAAATGCATTCAATTTGCCACAAATTCTATTCCTACATGTTTTTGAAATTATTTATATAACCTATTCAAATTCTTATGTGAAGTTGCTTAAGTTTGTTTTTATGTATTTTCATTGTCACTTAAGGGCCATGTTTGGCCCATCATGATCCTATGCTAACCCACCCCTATATGAATACATAATAATAATAGGGGTTTTTAATCATATTTTAAACACTCTACTTGGTAATCCTTTTTCTACTATATAGAGGTGCATATCTTTGCAGTTCTAAAGTAGCACATAGGTATGTTGTGATAATTAGAATGGGGATACACTATTCAATAGGTATGGTTTATGGCAAGGTAGTTCTATTCAATCCTAATACTATCATATAAATAAACACCTTAGGGATCCCCCTTGGTCTTGTAAAACAAAAACGAAAGGTACTCGTCCTCAATAATTTGTTCCTAATTGCCCAACCTAAATATAGTTTGTGTGGTTTTCTTCCCAAGTTTGACACTCTTGGGAACTTGGGAGACTATCCAACCTTGGTGATTTGGAACCTACAACTTAGATCAGCAATAGGTATTACATGGACAAAATAAATAAATAAAAGCTTGTTCACTCTTATTTAAAATGTTATTAATAGTTTTAAAAAGTATAGCTTAAATTTTAGTGAATTTTATATTATGTAACTTTTGGATTCAAACAATCATGTACGCTTCAATATTTTCCAAGGATACAATTTAGGTTGGAATCTACCATACAAGATATTAAATTAAATAATTCTTCTAAATAACCAAACCCTTTTTAATAGTTTCCCTACAACTTTGGAGAGGTGTATTAATAAGGTTTCAAAAAATAAATTTATCCCATTAATGGGTCTATTAGATTTATGAAAAACACACACATAGCAAGATCAAATAGAAAACGAGAACACCTTCAATGCATGAGAGTTGCAAATAATTATTTGTTATTTCCTCAAAAAGAAATAACTTACATAATGGCAAGAGATTTCACTAAACTTCTAGAGAGCTTCATAATACAATGAAGGAGATTTCTTGTAAGAGAAAACCATAAATGAGAAAGGGATTAAATCATGACAAGTGTCAACATCACATGTGATGAGATAGAATGATCTAATAATATCTCAATCTAATAAAAGAAAAAAAAACTCCTAAACTTGTTTATGTTAAGTGTGTAAAGTGAAATTAGTCTAATAATCAATCAAATATTAATTAATTATTAGTTAATAAATTATTACTCTAACACCCCCTTTACGTGTGACTTAAGCTAGAAAAACTAAAAATTCAATGCATTAAAAGTAAAGAAAGCATGGATGATTCTCAGAAACAAGGCCTAATGAGGTACCCATGTACAATAAAAGAAATCTCTTATAACTGGAGAAAAAAGAAAACCTCATGGGAAAAAAACTCCTCTCCAAAAGAGAGAAAGCTGAATGAAGGACTAAGAAGCCTCCAAAAAAATGCCTCATAAATAATAGGAACATGAAGAACATCATTGAAGCATGGATAAGTTGTAGTATAGTGTTGAAATGAAGAATATCCTTTGAAACAAATGATGATCAGGATCAAGAAGACAAGAACCTATATGAATTCCCCCAATGACACTACTTAACAATGATCAGGTGGCAAACAAAGGAAAACACCTGATATTTGAATATACAAATTGCACATGAATCTACTTGAGTAACCCCAACAACCCTAAACTCAACCATACAAGATGCAAGTAAAAAATATAGGTACTAATAATTTTAAAAACAATGACAAAGTGAAAATGGAAGATCGCTTCCAATAATAGGAATGCAATAGTGTTTATAAGGTAAGTGCTCCATCTCATCAAAATGCATGGGCAACCAACGGTTACATCCACCTAGTACATAGGAAAAAATATTGAATACATAGCCCACTCCAAAAAAACCAAGGAAGCATTAGCACCAACAGTAGAAACCCCCCATAATGTTGACAAGGGAGAGCCATGATAGGTCCATCGAAACTATGTGTCACCAAAAAGTGTATGTTGGATAACAAATAAGACCTAAATATGCACATGAAAGTACCTGCAACTAAAAAATGTGTGCAAACAAGGCACACATGTATGAGACAAGAATCACTAGGATTCAATGTTGTCATGGAAGGAACACTCACTTGAAAAAGGTGTGGTGGAAAAATAAAGGAAATAAACAACCCCCCATTGCACTTTATAACATAGTGTGAGTACAAAAAGCATAATAGGATGTGTGAAATTCCCAAAAATCATGTACAATAGTGACACTATATTTTAGTGCATCTACTAAAAGAGAAAATGCTTACAAAACATATCTACAATGCCCAAATGAGACAAAATATTGGAAATACATGTAGAATATCAAAAAACAAGTCATCCCTTGCAAACAAAAAGTTTTCAGGATATCTCATTCACCTAATTTTGATACCTGTTGTGCAGTTTTCGCACACACGCCCCGATGAAAGCATGGACCCTCTTTTCTTGCTTTGTTTGCTTCTTCATTTTCGTAGGGTCCTGACTTCATCCCCTTAAGGAATAAGTCTCTCATTCTTGGTCATGTTTCACCCATGTGCCTAGCATTAAATCTACATTTGGGATGTCATTTTGCAACTTCATGTGTTTGTCTAGCACTTTGAGATTAACACTTGCTTAGAAAAGTGAAATTAGATCAAAATTGGCTAAGTGTGAAGGAAGTTCGGTAATTCTGAGGTACCTCTGATTATCTAATCTTTAAAATAGCCGAGTAATCCGAGCTACCTTGGATTACCCAAGTCTAAGCCCATGTTGTATTTCTGAGATTTTTATAGAATGTATGATTGAGCATTTATTGCTCACAATTAATGAGTTTAAAGGGTCAATCTAGGAATAAAATGGGATTTAGGTGCTCATTTGATCATTCTATATTCCTAAAATCTTGAAACTAAGAAGAGTATCCACTAGCTTACATTCGATTTAGGCTCCAACGTCAGATTTGACCTCTTCAGGTGATCACTCTAGGGCTTGAGATTGATCTCTAGCGGTCTGCCTTTGCGTCCTCTTCCGTCGAGCGTCATCTCAAGGTAGTTTTTTGATGTTTCTTGGTGATTTTGATACATCTTATGCTTGATTTTTTTATTTCTCTCCTAGTTGGCTATTAGTCCATCGAATTCAGGGGGCTTTCTGGTTATCATTTCCTATTTTGCCGGTGAGGGTTTTGTTTCTTTAAGGTTTCACTTTGAAAGATGGAAATAGGGTTTTGATTTGAATGTTTTATGGGGAAAAACAAATTGAATACTCTTAAAACTCATTTTTTGATTACTTTTTGTGTGTATGGAATCAAAATTTTCAATCATCTCCCTATTTTGTGTGATTGGTCGAAACCCTAGTTTTGATGTTTATGAGTTTGATAAAAAATGATTGACATCGATGATTGTGAAACAAGTTGTTTGATTTAAATCCATATTGAGATGTCAATAATTCAATCCTAGGAGGATTAGACATTTAACTTTCATTGATTTGAAGAAATTAAGAATTGTCACTTAGTGAAAATTGCGATATCGAGCAAAATCCAGAAATTCTGATGAAGTCAGATTTTCCAAGCTCCAATTTGCCCAGAAAATATGAGTCCCCTTGGATTATCTAAGTCTCATGACCAGCCTTATCCCTGAGTTTGGTAGATAAACACTTAGTCAAATCTTGAGCTTAGCCTTCAGAGATTCCAAGCAGGCTTGGATTACCCGAATGTTAGTTCACCCGAGTAATCTGAGGTCTCTTGAATTACCTAAGCCCATGAATGATTGAGATTCCAGTGCATGAAATCACTTGAACTTTGGGATGAAAGTAACTTTTGAAGTATTCTTGAGGCGATTAAAGTTTGAGTATGATTGAATGGGTCGATGAAATTCATCCATCATAGATTCCACTTGATATAAGTGAAAATGTGGTATGTAGGCTAGATTCAAAAAATCCAAGCTTGCTTAGATAAGTCGAACCTTAGTCTGGCCGAAAAATATGAGCTAGCTCAAATTATCCAGTCTTTCTCCATTCGTTGTGGATTTCAAGTATCATTCATAAATGAGTTTCATAGGATGATTTCTTGGTATTTATTAATGAAGATCAATTTATTTGAGTATGATGTACTTATGTATCATTGCGAAATTTGATGAAGTGAGTTGCCTACATTATATTTCCATTGGAATTTGAATTTTTATTAGCTTAAGTTAATGGCATTATCATCTCATATTGGTGCTTCATGAAATGGATATAATATGTTATATTGTTGTTTTCCATTTTGGTGATTATGGTCCTTTCTCTAACCGATGTAGGCTAAGTTGAGCCCCGATAAGACCACCAAGACAAAGGCTACTCTAGTGCAAGAAGTTAGGAGAAGACAGGAAAGGATGATGTATGACTTCAAGGGAATTTGGCCAGAGACCAAGATTGCTTATGCATGGTCGAGGATTGCATATACAAACATGGGTCATGTGGATTACGATGATTTTTAGCAGAGGATGTTTGGAAAGGCTCCCACTCCATTGGCACAGATCATTACTCACATTGGATTGGAACAAGCAGTAGGATTCCCTCCAACACAACTATGTCCTGAGTTGGTCTTGGAATGTGCAAAGCACTATGACTCTAGGACAAGAATCATAATTGGGCCACAAGGAAAAGTCATGGAAACTTTAACTGAAGAATCCATTATAGAAGTCTTCAACATTGCCTCTCATCACAAGCTCATTGAAGAAATAAATATTGGGGAAGCAATCAAGTTCTATGAGGAAGACCCCAACAGAGCTTTGGAAATCATGAACAATGCATGGATATTGAAACCTAAGCCACACTACTCAAAGCAGCCAAAACAGTTGCACAGAAGTGATTTCAAGCTAGAGTACCATGATATCATAACTCTCTTAGGTAGAGTCATGGGAGTGGAAGAAGCTCACATCTGTCAAACTTGGATGTTCCATCCCATTACACAAATTGTGGCTAATAAGTATTATCATTGGGCAAGAATCATAAGTAACAATCTAGATGCCCAATTGAGAAGTGTGCAAGAAACCAACAGGTTCACTATGACCTCTTATCTTGTTTACATGTTGGAACACAATACCAAGTACAAGGGTCTCAGCTGCAAAGGAACCATAGGGCAAGAAAAAATATGGGATTTGTTTACCCACAGCTAAAACACAAAACATCGAACTACAAAAGAGCTAATGATTCTTTTTCATGTATATTCCAAGACTACTATAGGATGCTCTTCATGTTAGGGTCTCTATTGATGCTATGGATTTGATTAAGCAATACGTTCAATGGTTCATTCAATCCCAAAGGTTCGCATACATCCGGGTACAGGGGTCTCTAGTTGTTCCTCTCAGATTACCCTAGTATCCTACCAACAAACTTCTGATGCTGGAATTAACAATACAAATGGTAGGCTTTGAAGAGATTCTACAACAAGAAGTGAATAAGAAGGGATTCAGATCAAAATTCTCATTGAGAATGGGAACTTTGGAAGCATTCCATTCTATTCAAAGTGATCAACATTCTGAGAAGGAAATGGCACAATTTGAGTTGTATTCACAAACCAACAAAAACAATTTTGATCCTTATGGCAAGGCCATGAAGCAAGCCAACAAAACATTCAAGCATAAGGATCACATTGAGAACTATTGGGCTAATTGTAGAGATGAATTTGATGTTCTTAGGAGAATATTTTCCATACTGCCCCTCAAATTGATAAGACTATATAAAGTGGCACAAGTGCCTGACTAGATGCAAGATGATGAGGTGAATCTGGTTCAACATCATGACTATGAGCCCACAGAAGCAAACCATTTCCTCCAATCAACTGGTTAGAGGAAGAGGTAACAGATCTAGACCAGGTTACTGAGCCAACAAAGAAGTATTCTAGATTGTGGGTAAAGCACAAAGTATTAGAACTGGAAGCAGAGGGAACCAAGTTCACCTATGAATTGATGGGGGACTTGGAGTCTCAATCTAAAGAAGAAACTGAAGCTAATAAGGGTAATGAAACTGTTGAGGCTCATGAGGAGGATTTCCATGAAGAAGGAGATAAACCAGTGTCTATTAAGAGGAGAACTAGGAGTCAAGCACAAGTAAAGAAAGGAGAGAAACCATCTCCTAAAATTAAGAAGGCTCCTCAAGTGATCACTAATGTAGAAGAAGTTGAAACCACACAACCAGTGAGGAGAAGAAGAATAATCAGAGAAAGGTAGAAAGTTGTCAAGGAAAGGAAATGAGATAAAACTACAGATGCTCCTTCTACAGCAAAGGTTGTTGATTTGGAAAGTTCGAGGGAAAAACCTCAAGTGTATGTTATAAGGAACTCCCCAAATCATAAGGTCTCTCTAGTAGAAGAGGTGAAAGCTACAGAGAAAGAGGTGCAAGATGAAGAGGCACCTACCGATGATATGGAGAAGAGAGCAGCTACAGGAAATAATTCTCCCATTCCTTCTCCCCATCAAAATATGAAAGTTTCTAAGGAGGCAATTCATGAAGAAGGGAACATATCCAATGATCCTGAACAACCAAATGAAGAAGATGATGATATTTCTACTTCTGAAAGTGGAGAATGGAGGAAATTTGTACAAGAAATGAAATAATCCACCTTCGAAGCAGAAAGTAAGAACATAGAGTCTAAGGTTGTTCAGAGAAGAGCATCTAAGTCTCCAAAGAGAGTAATCATTGATGAGCTAGAGGATCACCTTGAGGCAGGGGAGAACAAGGAGGAAGTTGTTGATAGTCCTCATCAGGATAAGGAAGAGCAAGAAAATAAACCAGAAATGGAAAGGAATGTTGAAGAAAAGGTGGTTGATAGTCCTAATAAGGAAGTGGTAATTGAGTAGTCTATTGCTCTTGAATGGTTAGAGAAAAGGCTTAGTAAGAAGCCAATAATTGTACAGGAGGAAGCCCCAAGTTGGGACAAGTTTCTTGAACAATGGGGGCAGCCAAAGCAAAGAAAGAGAGCCAAGATAGTATCTAAGATGTCAAGAGATGAATTAAATAATAGGGTTATACATGTGGTGGTGCCTATAGGTGACAAGTTCAAAGATGAAGTTAGGCCATCTGACTATAAGGTGCAAACTATCAATTTAGGGCCAAATACCAAGGAACAAGAAAAAGAAGAATTTCAGGAATGCTCTTAGGCCATTTTGAGAATATTAGATAGAGAAACCGAGGAGAAGGAAAAGTTACAAAATAAATTGAATGATGTCTATAAATATGTACAACATTTGATGAAGCCTCTACAAACTGTTGGGAGTGAAGGAACTATTCTAGAGGGATTGCTACCTAAGGAGGCAGTTTCAAAAATTGAAAGATTAAAATCCTCTTCTCAGAGCACTCATAACTAGTTGCAAGATGTTAGTAGTAGAGGGGATGAAGCCATTGAACAAATTCTTAAGATTTATACCAATGCTTCTAATTTTCTTGAGCATACTTCACAATTCGCTATAGATTGTATCAAGATTGATGATTCAACTGTTGATGAGTTGAAGAAAATTCTGTAGATACCTAAGGATGAGTTGGCCAAGCTGGATATCTTTTCCCATGATGAAATTGGAAAGGTGAGGGAGTGGATTGAATTTCGGAATTATAGGAAAGAACTCCTCACAAAAGCTTTGAAGAAAATAATGAAATTACAAGGAAAAATGAAGGAAATATACAACAGTTGTATTAGTTTCCTAGAGATAATGACTAGAAGGAGGAAGTTTGGCCAAAACAATATGAACATTGGCAGATTATAGGGATGCTGGAATGAAATCTATGCTCCCTCTTATAGTGCTCCAATTACAAAGGAAAATCTTGAAGATGCAGCCATCTATATTTCAAAACTGGACAAATATATCATGAGTTGCAGATTGAATGGAATAAGGTAATGCCCCAATATTTGGAGGAATTTAAAAATCATAAAACTAGAATTAAATTTATTCTAATTCTAGACCCAGAAGATATGAAAGAAATATTGTAGAAGGCCAAGGAATTATCCAATGAATTAGAAGCTGACAAGGAGAGAGAAAATCGCTAGCTTGCAGCCACCTAGAGTTTTGTGCCAAACATGTGATAGTACAGCTGGAAGGTGACCTCAAATTTTGTGCAACTAAGGAAACATTTTGGAAGAGTCTAGGACGACCTAGATGAAGTTTCAAACATTAAATGAAAATTTTATTTTATTCAAAAACAATCTAGGCCGACTTGTTGGGTTGCCTAATTATGTAACCCTAATTTTGGGCCGACCTAGTGATGCCTCTCTATAAATTGAGGGTCAATCCTCCTTTGTAATGGTTAGAATCAGTTAAGACATAGATGTTAGAGTTGTAGTTGAGTTACAAGTTAGCATTTTTTGAGAGAAAATGTTGTAACACTGAGAATACATGAATTGTTACAAACTTGGGTGATTCAATATAAGTAAAGACATTGTTCTTTGGTGCTCTTTCTTGTGTTGCTTCACTTTTCATGGTTCTTGTTGTTCCAAATCTTTAAGATTTTTTGGAGATTATTAGTTACATCTTAGATTTTAGATTTAGATATGATGCAATGGTGTTGATGGTTTAATATTTGAAGTGTTTGAGCAATCCTTGGTCCATACTTTTAGTAGCTTGCTAATTGTAAGTTGTTGTGTAAAGTTAGCCTGGGCCTTAAATTTGTGTGCTAACTTCAATTGTGGGTAGTTATTAATTTCAATTGCAAAATAGGGTTGATTTGGGTGAATGCTTCATGATCTGAAAATCTATAATTCCTTAGAAGCATGCACTATTTCTGTGAGATTGCAAGTTTGATCTAGGTTAAGCAGAAATTGGTTTTGAAGGATTGGTCCACTTTGAGTGTTTAATCATTTACATTGTTGGTCTTAGGAATCAATTTAGTCTTAAAATCTATTTAAACCCTTATCTTTTGTTATTTATTTTCAAATCTGAGTTAGGTTTTAGGATCAAAAGTATCACCAAATTGTGAGATCTAATAAATCTAAAGTTTCAGCATTTTTTTCATAAGGCCCCTTGTGATCACCAACATTTTCACATTTATCACTGAGTTGTTTTTGCATTGTCAAGACCTAACATTAGATACCTTGGGGTTATCTCTTGAGGCTTGCTGATAGAGATTTACTTTTCAAGAGAGATAGGATACTTGTATTATGTCTGAGTTGTTGTTGTGCATAAAACACCATCAACAAATTGGCACTAGGAGGGCCTGAATAAAGCAAGCTGGAACATTTTCAATCTGTAATTTCTCTACAGAGATTTCGAAGAAGAACCAGATCTACACCAGGGGAGGAATATTTTTAGGAGTTGTAAGCCCCTACTAGGTCAAGAAGGACTAGAAGAAGGGGAGAGTCATCATCTTCCCCACCATTTCCATCCTCTCCATCATCCTCATCTTCATCAAGTCCTTCATCATCTGATTCTGAGGCCATTCCCATTTAGCAACCCTAGTTAGTCGTTAATCAACCCTTACCACCTCCACCACCACCAATGGCTTTCTTGGAAAACAACCAATCACCTTTTTCCTTCAATAACTACAATGTCATGCCAAAGAATCTTGAACATTTATGCTCCAAGTTTCATGTCAATGACCCCAATAGGACTACAGAGGAACACATCAAAATATTTTAGACTTGCCTCAGGGATAGAGGAATCAATCATGAGGATGTTGCATGTAGGACTTTCCCATATTCCCTAGGAGAAGATGCATTTTACTGGTATAACCATCTACCTGCTGGGTCAATTCACAATTGTACTGAACTTGAGAATGCATTTCTGTAGAAATACAAGATCCCCGTTAGTGCTAATGAGCTATATATGAAATTCACTAGAGTTAAGAGAGAGGTTAATGATCCCATAAGGTCATTCAATAATAGGTTTCATCGTGCATATACTAGACTATAGGCTTCTTATGTTGTAGATAATGCTATTACCCTGTAAGTCTATTATGAAGATCTTGACAGTCTTACAGCCACTTTCCTTAAATGGAGGCCTAATCCTCCAAACACTTTACTTGATTCTTATGCAAAGGCGGTCAAGCTTAGCACAAATCTAAGGTAGCATTTTCCTGGACCATTTCCATCTTTAGGGCCTACTGCTCATCCAGGATAGATTCAAGCACTCAACCAGGCTTTGACTAACCATACCCCCATTATGAATCCAGTGCCACAATTTTCTTTGGTTCCACATTCGGGTCCTCCAATGAATCAAGCCCCACCAATGTCCATTTATCGTCAGCAAAGTGTCAATCAACCCCTCCATTCATATCAATAGGCTGGTTTTCCCACATACTTGCAAAATTCTAAAGTCCTAAACCAATCCATGGGTTCAAGAGTGGCATCTGGATACCCTCATAACAATTCAAGACATGCACCATATAGTAATCCTGACAAAGAGAGGTTGGATGATGGTGCAGGAGCACCTAGGCTAACCTCCATTTTGTTATTTGTCAATTTTGGCTTGTACCTGACCTTAGCCAAGTCAGGGTAATAGTGTGTTTATTTTGGACCTTAGAAGGTCTTGCTTGTGTGTGGAATAGGTGAGTTAGTCACTAGGACTAAAGTCACCTTAGTTTAATCATTGTTGTTAATTTTTGCTTTAGTTAGCTCAAATAGCTTATGTTGGAATGTTGAGCCTTAAATGTGTTCTAAATACATCCTTATTGTTAGAAAGATGCCAAGAGGTAGTTAAGAGGTTGGTTGCTCAGAATCAAGGAGGTAGAGGTCCTAAGATTTAGGATCATGGCATAAGGACAAAGTTGCAAAAGTTGTTGCAAAGTTGCATGACAACATTTGTCAGGTTGCATGCAACTTAGTTTTCTTGGATCCCCTCAAAGTTAGGAGTGTGGGATAGACAAACATACCTTGAAACATCGAAAAAGGCATCTATGTAAGGTAATGTCTCGAAGGCAAGCAGTTAGTTAATTGTAAACAAGTTTTTGTTTTGTGGGAATAGAGAGCAATTTTGCAATTTTTGTGATATACCAACTGTTTTGAGTGACAATGCTATTCATCGAATTAGATGCTTTGATTTGCTATTAGATTTGTGTTCATAGAACAGTCTTAGGCATTTTTCATTTTGTAATCAAGTTGCTTTGAGTTGATTTGGTGCTTTGAATTCATAGGTTAAGGTTTCAGAGGGTTTTCTTGTTTTGTACAGTCCAGTCAGTCTTTTCATGGCTCCCCCATAAACTCTAGCCACGGGATCTTCCTGAGATTAGATGGATATGATAGGGGAGCCAATGAACTATAAATATTTAGCAGTAGGAGTCATGAAGAGTCGAGCAATTGCAATTAAAACCAAACCCTAGGCGAGTTCCAAATACCCGGTTAGAGGTTTGGCAGTGAAAATTTGAAGAACATAGGCAGGGGAAGGAGGTACAGTACAATTCCAGGTAGGGTTTAGTCACATCTTGACATGCTAAAAGGATTGTGGCCTGTCCAATCCATTTGTGTGAGAGAGGGGCAAGAAATTAGTATAACCCTAGAAATTAGGCCTATTAGCCCTATCAACCCTAGGTTATAGGAAACCTGTGTACGGAGGAGGCAGGGGTCTGAAACCCTATAAAACATTTAAAGACTCAAAAAGGCTATCTGGAAGTGGAGTTTATTTTCTAGGGTGTTTGAAAAGATTGAGCAAGAAAAGCAAAAAGGTGATTGGTAAGGGCTACAAGGAATTAGGCCTCACCAAGGCAAGTTCTTGAAATTGGTAAGTGTGAAGATAGAAGACCATCCAATATGGATCTAATTGGATGTGAAATGCATGTTTCCAGTATCTCTAGCACCCCTGCAAATAGTTCAAGGTGTTTTGTGATGTTGGCACTTAGAGACTTCTAAGTGTAGGAGAAAGTTGTTGAATCAAGCTGGTGTTAGTCTTCCAAGGTAAAGCACAAAGTTGAGAAACTCTTGGAGAGGAGTTAAAACAAAGCTTAGTTAATGACCTAAGCCTTACCAGAGCCTAGAAGCTAATAGGTTCCAGGAAGAAGACAGGGGAGAAGGTCTTCTTAGTTGATTGTCCAGGCAAGCCTTGGTTCACTTACACCAGATGAATTGACTGAACAAGTGAAGAAGTTGAATATGGAAGTAACGCACCTGAGGAACTAGAATAGTCAAATCCAAGTTTCTCAGAGGAATATGCAGTCTAAATATAATAGGGAGAATCAAGACTCTGCATAGGGACATGGGAAATTTTTTTATAGAGTGCAGCCATCTAGTTAGAATTTCGATAGAGGACAAACATGTGGACATGGATTTGAAAGGAGACAACCACCTAGGTAGAACAAAACATGGAACACAAGGCCAAACATTGGAGGTGTTCCTACTCCATTGGATCAACCTCCTAATCAGGAGAAGCCTCCAAGTGGTGTGTATCTAGCGGAGATGGCTTTATCTGGATGGTGTAGACTCCACAAGACAAGTCAGCATTCTCAGTTGGATTGCCCTAAGTTCCAGACTATTGCATCCATTTTTCAATATGAGGTTGAGAACAATTCCAATTAGGAGTTAGTACCATCCAATCCTTATGATTCCTCGGTAATGGTGTTGAATCATGCTCCCTTCCCACGAAGTGAAGAGAATAAGCCAAAAGAAGAGTTAGGTGGGTAGGATGATAAGACAAAGCAAGTATACAATGGAGATGAGATTTCACAATTGTTCAATGAAGAAATAGAGAATTATAATGGTCCTTTGGATGGAGAAGAAATGAGTGTTGAAGAAGTTTAGATGTTCCAATAGCCTACAAGAAAGTATGCTATGAGGAACATGCCAAATAGATATCCACAAGCTGGAGGCCCATTCACTACATCAATCCCTCTAAATAACTTCACCAAACCTCCCTATCCCAATTCCAGTAATAATCTGTCCTATCCTCATATACCCACATAGTATTTTTCAAAAGGAGGACAATCTGATTCCTCTAAAGGAAAGAACTTTGATGAAGGCAAGGAGAGGTTGGTGAATCATCCCAAGGATGTTCATGTTGATATGAACATGAAACAGTTGGGTGACTATGTGGCTGAAGAACTCAAGAAATTAAAGGTAAGTCTTTCTTCTTTTGAGTTGCTAAGAGTTCCTACTATTAGAAATATAGTTCTAGGAGCTTTTAAAGAAAATATAGTACCTCAAGATAGAGCAGCTAGTGAAGTAGCTAGGAAGACTTTTAGTTCACAAGACCAAAAGATCAAAGTCAAGCACAACCTAGAGATAAAGGGAAAGAAAAGGATAGGAGTGAAGTTGCACAAGCTGATACTCAGCTAAGTTTTTTCTAAGGCAAGACAAAAAAAATCTCCTTTTTTTATTTATGTTTGCCTCTTTGGGAAGAACTTACTCAATTTCCTTTTAGACTCAAGGGATTTCACGAATGTTATGCCTTTTTCTATCTGTAGAGCCCTAGGTATTACTCATGTAACCTCTCAATGGAAAGTCACTCAGCTGGACAAGACAGAGGTGAATGTGGTGGGAGAATTACTATGCAGATTGCATCAGATCCTAGGATTCAACAAGTTATTAATATTCAGGTGGTAGACATTCCTAATATTTATGGTCTAATTTTAGGCAAAGATTTCACCAAGGCACTAAATGGATATGTATCGAAAGATCATTGCCATATGTGGCTTCCTTGGAAAGGAGTACCAGATCAAATCAGGATTGAAAGCGAACCTAGAATCAAGTATGTAATTACTGAATACCAGAATACTTTAAATGAGATATTAGTATCAAAAGTCAGTTTGGGGAATTATGTATTGGTAACCCATGTTTTAGAATTAGATATAGAGGAAATATTTATCTTGCAGAGCACACCTAGTGAGCTCACATTAGAATCCAACAACACTGGAGCATTAGTTGAACCAATAGAGGAAGGTGATGACTAGGAAGATGGTCAACTCAACTTGTTGGATAATTTTTAAGAGTTTATCCAGAAATGCATAGACGATCAAATTCAATTGAGTAGAGATATGAATTTCAAGGAATTAATTCTTCCAAATTGGTGTAAATTACATAATGCTTCCCACTTAAAGTTGGAATATTGCCTATGCCAAACAACAATGGAGCAAATACAGAGATGCATCAATCCAACCCCAACTGTCAAGATAAGTGTGCAAAGTATCTAAGATGATCCCAAAGGTAAAAGTCTAATGCCTTCTAAAGAACCTCCCAATAGAAGCAAAACTAAAGACAAATCAAGAGGATCAGGAGCTATTGGCTATTGGACACTTAGATTCGATGGATCCAAGTCAAAGCAAGGTGTTGGGGTTGGATTTGAGCTGATTAGTCCTAAAGGTAAAACCTTTTTTGCTCCCCATAGACTCCAATTCCACTATACTAATAATGTAGCCGAATATGAAGCTTTGATTCACGGATTGTTGATGGCACTAAGAAAGAAGGTTAAAATTCTGTAAGTGTTTCGAGATTTAGAGTTGATAGTTAGGAAAGTTAGAAAACAATACTCATGTCATGATAGAAGAATGACTAATTACAGATATAGAGTATAGGATCTTATTAATGGGTTTGATGCTTTCAACATTCAATTGATACCTTGTAGCAAGAACCAAACTATTGATGCTTTAGCTCAGGAAGCTAGTACATTACAACCCTTGTCACTTTTAGGCTTGAAGAAGTTTATTGTGGAGCTCACTCCAGTGCCATCAGTTCCCGATAATGTGACTAATTTTTAGGTGTTTGAGGATGACAAGCACATCCTTGATTTTATTACAAGCTCAGATGTGTTTACTTCTCAAATAATTGATGAAGTGGAGCCTCAGGAAGCAAAGATGGACCTAGAAGGAGTCATCAACCTGAAGACCAACACTATTCCAAGAGGGATGGTGCAATTGGAGAGAATTTTTGATCTAGATAGGATAAAAGATTAGGAACAACAAGTAAGAAAGAATCCATTAGTAGTCAGTGTGAGACATACAACCTAGGGACTCCAGACAATGTTAAGAATGTTTTTATTGGAAAGGTGTGTACTCCATAAGAAAGGAGAGGAATCATAGATGCATTACATACATATTAGGATGTAATAGCTTGGAGTTATGAAGATTTGAAGATGTATGATACTTCAATTATTACACATACCATTCCTTTCAAGCTAGGCGCCAAACCATTCAGACAAAGACAAACACCAATAAATGCCCTACTGGAACCTATCATTCAAAAGGAGGTAAAAAAGTTATTATCTGCTTATATCATATTTCCAGTCAGGCATTCAACTTAGGTGGCTAATTTGGTCCCGGTAAGAAAGAAGAATGGAGAAATCAGGCTTTGTGTTGATTTCATAAATCTCAATCGTGCATTAGAAAAGAACAACTACCCAGTCCCATCATTGGACAAAGTGTTACAAATTTTCAACGGATCGCAGATGATGTCCTTTCTAAATGGAGACTCTAGGTATAATCAAGTCATGGTGCAATACGAGGATAGGCACAAAACTTCCTTCACCACAAAGTGGGGGATTTTTTCTTATAGGAGAATGCCTTTTGGGCTAATCAATGTTGGAGAAAATTTCTAGAGGGCTATGGATATTGCCTTCAAGGAAATTATCGGTAAGTGCATCATTATTTATATGGATGATTTACCAGTCTTTTCCAAGAAGCAAGGTGATCATATCGCAAACTTATGCAAAGTATTCCAAAGGTACAGAGAATTTGGTATTTCACTTAATCCAAAGAAGTGTATCTTTGGAGTCATTGAAGGGAAGTTGTTAGGACATGTTCTCTCAGAGAAGGGTATTTCTATTGATCCTGAACGAGTGGAGGCCATACTTAATATCTAGCCCCCTGCAAGTAAAAAGGAAATGAAATCATTTTTTGGAAAAATCAACTTTTTTAGGAAGTTTATCACTGGATTTATAGAAATAGTTAAACCCTTGAATGCAATGTTGAAGTAGGATGCAAAGGTTGAGTGGAGTGTAGAAGAAAAAGAGGCTTTTGCAGAAATTAAGAGGGTAATAGTTGATGCCCTAGTATTGGTGAGTCCTAATTATTCCAAACATTTTTATATATATTCTTTTGCATTAGATCACTCTCGTGCCGGTATGTTAACTCAGAAATCTAACCAAGGAAATGAACATCCTATAGCTTTCATGAGCACTCCTTTAAAAGATGTAGAATTGAGATATCCTAGTGTAGAAAAAATAGGCTTATGCTTTGGTCAGAGCTGTGAAGAAATTTAGGAACTACATCTTGAGGAATAAGGTCTTTGCAATAGTGCCTGATCCTGCAGTCAATCTACTACTTATGAAAAATGAGCTAGGAGAATAGAGAGCTAAGTGGGTGACAATGTTACAAGAGTATGATATTGAGATCCAGCCTATGAAATTGGTAAGAGGATAGGGATTAACTAAGACAATGGCTGAAATGGGTCTTGATCTTACAACCCAACACTATCACCTTCAAGATGTTTCTCAAGGTGATTTTTATGATGAAATTCTCTACTATCTCTTGAATCAGCAATGTCCTAATCACCTCAATCCAGTGCAGTGGAGAGCTCTGTGTTTGAAAAGTGACAACTTTATGATGAAAGGGGTTGTTTTATACAAGAAGAATCATGAAGGCGTTTACCTTCACTACCTTGGAAAAGAAGAAGTTGAGAGAGTGATGACTGAATTCCATGACAAGTATGGCACAGGCCATGGTTCTACACTATCTACTACAAATAAGATTCTAAGGGTAGGCTATTACTGACCCACTTTGTTCAAGGATGCACACAACCACATAAGGACCTGCCATGTGTGTCAAACTACAACAAGTAAGGAGAAGTATTCAGCTCTTCCACTTCAGCCAGTCATAGAGGTAAAACCATTTGCATAGTGGGGTTTGGACTTCATTGGTCCAATCAATCCACCTTCCTCTATAGGCCATAGGTACATTCTCACTATAATTGATTACTTTACTAGATGGAATGAAGCTCTTGCTTGTAAACAGTGCACTTCTAAAGTGGTAATCAATTTTCTGGAATCAGGTATTATCAATCACTTTGGTTGCCCATTTGCTTTGGTTTGTGATAATGGTCCTGCATTTGCTTCACTAAAACTTTCTAGTTGGGATTTTTATCATGGAATCATTGTTAAGTTTTACTCAAATTACTACCCACATGGAAACGGTCTAGCTGAGTCCTCAAATAAGAATCTTTTAACAATCATCTGTAAATTGTTAGAGAGGAACCCCAAGGATTGGCATACCCAACTCATATTTTCTCTTTGGGCAGATCACACTAGACATAAGGCCTCTCTAGGAACCTCTCCTTATCACCTTGTGTATGGTTTGGAGCCAGTATTCCCAATACAACTTAATATCCCCACTTTGCAATTTATCAACAATTACTATGATGAAGGGGATAAGCGTGAGGCCCATTTGACTGAAATTTTGCACCTTGAAGAGAAAAGAGATGAATCCTTAAAAAACTTTGCTAAACATCAGGGTGTCATCAAGAGATGGTTTGATATGAGAGCCAAGGTGAAAGCCTTTACAATCTCTGAATTGGTTCTCTATTGGGATAAAACACATGATAGAAAAGGGGAGCACAAAAAATTTGATAAGCTTTGGCTTGGCCCCTGCCATATTTTGGAGATACTGGGAGACAATGTTTTCCATTTGAAAACTCTCACTAGAGAGGATGTCTCATTACCTGTCAATGGGAAATATTTAAAGCATTATTTCCATTCTTGAGCTGCTTGCAACTCTTTTCCTGTAAATAGTTAGGTTAGGTGTTGGTTTCTTTTCCTTTGCTTTGTTTTCTTTTGTCTGTTTTTTGCTTTTGGTTAGTATAGGTTTTCTTTGCTTTAGGTTAGGTTTGTTTTGTTTTTGCTTGTGGTTTTGGGTTCCCCTGTTTTCTTCTGGGCATGTTACATTTGCACACCAATCATTATATTATCAGGGATTGTTCTAATTATTTCTTTTAGAAACTCTAATCATCCTTCTAGAGTTAATTAGTGGAAATTCTTTACTTGGTGTCACATATGCTAATGATTGAAGTGGATAAGTCACTGGGTTAAGTTAAATCTAGAATGTGCTTTGGTTTTACATTTATAAACACATCTTAAGAATCCCAAGGTTGTTAAGGGTTCCATATGAATTCTAGTCAAGTGAAAAATCTTATTTCTGCTTCAGCGCCACTATGGTTCTCAGCCCTGAGTGTGAGCTTCATTGCTTACAAGGTGAAAAGGAAATTTTAAGTGATCTTAAAAGAATATCAAAAGAAGAAGAAAATAAAATATGGAAAATAAAAAGTGAATATTCACCTTATCAGGAGTATCTAAGTATCTCTACCGGGGCTATCGATGCTCGGTTGGCAGTAGAACTATGCTCGAGAGGGCCACAGTGATAACCTTGTCGAGGCTATGGACACCGAATTGGTAGCGAGGCTCTATCCAAGATGCTTTTGGAGTTAGAATCTTTACGTATCTTGATTAGACTAAGTTTGGTTCTAGTATCAACTGTGGGAGGGAAATGAATAAATTTTCATACACTTTGACCTCGGCACAGGAAGCGCTTGCTTATTCATCGACTTTAAAACTATTTTTTGTGGTTGACCTGATGCGAGGATTGAAACTAGAGAGATTTTGGGTTCTTGATTCTAGTATGTCATTGAAATGATTTAGAGCATTTCTCCAGCAGGAGTCGCCATTTGTTGTATAGTTTTCACAAACATGCCCCGCTGAAAGCAAGGACCCTCTTTTCTTCCTTTGTTTGCTTCTTCATTTTCATAGGGTCCTGACCTCATCCCCTTAAGGGATAAGTCTCTTAGTCTTGTTCATGTTTCACCCATGTACTTAGCATTAAATCTACATTTGGGATGTCATTTTGCAGCTTCATGTGTTTGTCTAGCTCTTTGAGATTGACCCTTGCTCAAAAAAGTGAAATTAGAGAAAAATTAGCTAAGTGTGAAGGAAGTTTGGTAATTATGAGGTACCTTAGATTACCTAAACTTTAATCCAACAAGGTAATCTGAGCTACCTCAGATTACCCAAGTTTGAGCCCATGTCGTATTTCTAAGATTTCTGTAGAATGTACGATTGAGCATTTATTGCTCACAATTAATGAGTTTAAAGGGTCAATCTAGGAACAAAATCGGATTTAGGAACTCATTTGATCATTCTATATTCCTAAAAGCTTGAAACTGAGAAGAGTATCCACTAGGATCTTACATTCGATTCAGGCTCCAACGTCAGATTTATCCTCTTCAAGTGATCACTCTAGGGCTTGAGATTGATCTCTAGAAGTCTGCCTCTACATCCTCTTTCGTTGAGCGTCATCTCAAGATAGGTTTCTGACGTTTCTTGGTGATTTTGATACATCTTATGCTTGATTTTTTTATTTCTCTCCTGGTTGGCTATTAGTCCATCGAATTTAGGGCACTTTCTGGTTATCATTTACTATTTTGTCGATGAGGTTTTGTTTCTTTAAGGGTTTGTTTTGAAAGATGGAAATAGGGTTTTGATTTGAATTTTTTAGGGGGTAAAATTCATTGAATACTCTTAAAACTCATTTGTTGATTAATTTTTGTGTGTTTGGAATCAAAAATTTGGATCATCTCCCTATTTTGCATGATTGGTCGAAACCCTAGTTTTGATGTTTATGAGTTCGATAAAAAACTGATTGACATCAATGATTGTGAAACAAGTTGTTTGATTGAAATCCATCTTGAGATGTTGATAATTCAATCCTAGGAGGATTAGATGTTTAACTTTCATTAATTTGAAGAAATTAAGAATTGACACTTAGCAAAAATTGCGATCTCAAGCAAAATCCAAAAATTTTGAGCTAGCTCGGATTTTATTAGCTCATATCCGGCTGGAGAATCCGAGCCCCCTCAAATTATCTGAGTCTCATGACCAACCTTAGCCTTGAGTTTGGTAGATAAACACTTAGTCAAATATTGAGCTTAGCCTTTGGAGATTCCAAGCAGGCTCAGATTACCCGAACGTTATTTCACCCAGGTAATCTGAGGTCCCTCGAATTACCTAAGCCCATCAATGATTAAGCTTCCTGCGCATGAAATCACTTGAACTTTGGGATGAAAGTAATTTTTCAAGTATTCTTGAGGTGATTAAAGTTTCAGTATGATTGACTAGGTCGGTGAACTTCATCCATCATAGATTCCACTTGACATAAGTGAAAATGCGGTCTATAGGCTAGATTTGAAAAAAATCGAGCTTGCTCGGATTAGCTGAACCTTAGTCTGGTTGGAAAATATGAGCTAGCTTGGATTATCCGGTCTTTCTCCATTCATTTTTAATTTCAATTATCATTCATAAATGAGTTGCATAGGATGATTTCTTGGCATTTAATAATGAATATCAATTTATTTGAGTATGATGTACTTATGTATCATTTTGGAATTTGATGAAGTGATTTTCCTGCATTATATTACCATTGGAATTTGAATTATTATTAGCTTAAGTTAATGGCATTATCATCCCATGTTGGCATTTCATGAAATTGATATAATATGTTATATTGTTGTTTTCCATTTTGGTGAATATGGTCCTTTGTCTAACAAATGCACGCTGAGTTGAGCACCACTAAGACCACCACGAAAAAGGCTACTCTAGTGCAATAAGAAGTTAGGAGAAGACAAGAAAGGATGAAGTACGACTTCAATGGCATTTGGCCAGAGACCAAGATTGCTTCTACATGGGTCATGTGGATTACGATGATTTTTAGCAGAGGATGTTTGAAAAGGCTATCACTCCATTGGTACAAATAATTACTCACACTAGATTGGCACAAGCAGCAAGATTCCCTCCAACACAACTGTGTCTTGAGTTGGTCTTGGAATGTGCAAAGCACTATGACTCTAGGACAAGAATCATAATTGGGCCACAAGGAAGATTCATGGAAAATTTAACTAAAGAATCCATTGCAGAAGTCTTCAACATTGCCTCTCATCACAAGCTCATTGAAGAAATCAACATTGGGGAAGCAATCAAGTTCTATGAGGAAGACCCCAACAAATCTTTGGAAATCATGAACAGTGCATGGATATTGAAACATAAGCCACACTACTCAAAGCTGCCAAAACAGCTGAACAAAAGTGATTTCAAGTTTGAGTACCATGATATCATAACTCTCTTAGGAAGATTCATGGGAGTGGAAGAAGCTCACATTTTTCAAACTTGGATGTTCCATCCCATTACACAAATTGTGGCTAATAAGCATTATCATTGGGCAAGAGTCATAAGTAACAATCTGGATACCAATTGAGAAGTGTGAAAGAAGCCAACAGGTTCACTATGACCTATTATCTTGTCTACATGTTGGCACACAAGACCAAGCACAAGGGTCTTAGCTGCAAAGGAACCATAGGGAAAGACAAAATATGGGATGTTTATCCATAGCTACAACACAAAACATCCAACTATAGAAGAGCTAATGATGCCTTTTTCATGTATATTTCAAGACTATTGAAGGATGTTCTTCATGTTAGGGTATTTGTTGATGCTATGGATTTGATTAAGCATTATGGTCAATGGTTCATTCAATTCCAAAGGTTCACATACATTCGGGTATAGGGCTCTCCAACTGTTCCTCTCAGATTACCTCGATATCCTACCAACAAAATTTTGATGCTGGAATTAACAATACAAATGGTAGGCTTCGAAGAGATTCTACAACATGAAGTGAAGAAGAAGGGATTGGGATCAGAATTCTCATTGAGAATGGGAACTTTGGAAGCATGACCTTCTATTCAAAGTGCTCAACATTCTGAGAAGGAAATGGCATAATTTGAGTTGTATTCACATACCAACAGAAACAATTTTGATCCTTATGGAAAGACCATGAAGCAAGCCAATAGAACATTTAGGCATAAGGATCACATGAAGGACTATTGGGCTAATTGTAGAGATGAATTTGATGTTCTTAGGAGAAGATATTCCATATTGCCCCTCAAATTGATAAGACTATATAAAGTGGAAAAAGTGTCTGACCAGATGCAAGATGATGAGGTGAGTCTGGTTCAACATCATGACTCTGAGCCTCATAGAAGCAAACCTTTGCCTCCAATCAACTAGTTAGAGGAAGAGGAAACAAATCTAGACCAGGTTACTGAGCGAGTAACGAAGTATTCTAGACTGTGGGTAAAGCACAAAGTATTAGAACTAGAAGCAAAGGGAACCAAGTTCACCTATCACTTTATGGGGGACTTGGAATCTCAATCTGAAGAAGAAACTAAAGCTAATAAGGGTAATGAAACTGCTAAGGCTCATAAGGAGGATGTCCATGAAGAAGGAGATAAAGTAGTGTCTATTAAGAGGAGAACTAGGATTCAATCACAAGTAAAGCAAGGAGAGAAATCATCTCCTAAAATTAAGAAGGCTCCTCAAGTCGGCACTAATGTAGAAAAAGGTGAAACCCCACAACCAGTGAGGAAAAGAAGAATAATCACATAACGACAGAAAGCTGCCAAGGCAAGTAAAGGAGATGCTTCTACCCCAAAGCATAAGGTCTCTCCAATAGAAGAGGTGAAATCTATAGAGAAATATGTGCAAGATGAAAAGGCAGCTACCGATGATATGGAGAAGAGAGCAACTACAGGAAATAATTCTCCCATTCCTTCTCCCCATCAAAATGTGCAAGTTTCTGAGGAGGCAATTCGCGAAGAAGGAAACATATCCAATGATCTTGAATAGCCAAATGAAGAAGATGATGAGATTTCTACTCCTGAAAGTGGAGAATGGAGGAAATTTGTACAAGGAATGAAACAATCCACCTCCAGAGCAGAAAGTAAGAATATAGAATATGAGGTTGTTCTAGGAAAAGCATCTAAGTCTCCAAAGAGAGTAATCATTGATGAGCCAGAGGATCACCCTAAGGTGAGGGAGAACATGGAGGAAGTTGTTGATAGTCCTCATCAGGATAAGTAAGAGGAAGAAAATCAACCAGAAATGGAAAGGAATGCTAAAGAAAATGTGGTTTATAGTCCTAATGAGGAGGTGGAAACTGAGTAATCTTTTGCTCTTGAATGGTTAGAGAAAAGGCTTACTAAGAAGCCAATAATTTTACAGGAGGAAGTCCCAAGCTGGGACAAGTTTCTTGAATACTGGGGGCATCCAAAGCAAAGAAAGAGATCCATGACAGTCTCTAAGATTTCAAGAGATGAATTCAATAACAGGGTTATACATGTGGTGGTGCCTACAGGTGACAAGTTCAAAGATGAAGTTAGGCCATCTGACTATAAGGTGCAAACTATCAATTTAGGGCCAACTACCAAGGAACAAAAAAAATGAATTTCAAGAATCCTCTCAGGCCATTTTGAGAAGATTAGATAGAGAAATTGGGGAGAAGGAAAAGTTACAAAAGAAATTGAATGATGTCTATAAATATAACATTTGATGAAGCCTCTACAAACTGTTGAGAGTGAAGAAACTATTCCAGAGGGATTGCTACCTAGGGAGGAAGTTTCAGAAATTGAAAGATTAAAATCCTCTATTTAGAGCACTCATAACTAGTTACAGGATGTCAGTAGCAGAGGGGATGAATCCATTGAACAAATTCTTAAGATTTATACCAATGCTTCTGATTTTCTTTAGCATACTTCACAATTTGCTACAGACTGTAACAAGATTGATGAGTCAACTGTTGATGTGTTGAAGAAAATTTTGCAGATACCTAAGGATGAGTTGGCCAAGCTAGATATCCTTTCCCGTGATGAAATTGGAAAGGTGAAGGATTGGATTGAAGTTTGGAATTATAGGAAGGAACTCCTCACAAAATCTTTGAAGAAAATAATGAAATTACAAGGAAAAATGAAGGAAATATACAACTGTTGTATTAGTTTCCTAGAGATAATGATTGGAAGGAGGAAATTTGGCTAGAAAAATATGAACTTTGGCAGATTACAGGGATGGTGGCATGAAATTCTATGCTCCCTCTTATAGTGCTCCAATTACAAAGGAAAATATTGAAGATGTAGCCATCTATATTTCAAAACTGGACAAATATCATGAGTTGTAGATTGAATGGAATAAGGTAATGCACCAATATTTGGAGGAATTTAAAAATCATAAAACTAGAATTAAATTTATTCTAGTTCCAGACCTAGAAGATATGAAAGAAATATTGGAGAAGACCATGGAATTATCCAATGAATTAGAAGCTAACAAGGAGGGAGAAAATCGCCAGCTTGTAGCCACCTAGAGTTTTGTGCCAGTCATGTGATGGTATAGCTGGAAGGTGACATCAAATTTTGTACAACTAAGGAAACATTTTGGAAGAGTCTAGGCTGACCTAGATGAAGTTTCAAACATTAAATGCAAATTTTATTTTATTCAAAAACTCTCTAGGCTGACTTGTTGCGCTGACCTAAGTATGTAACCCTAATTTTGGGCTGACCTATTGATGCCTCTCTATAAATTGAGACTCAAGACTCCTTTGTAATGGTTAGAATTAGTTAAGACATAGATGCTAGAGTTGTAGTTGAGTTACGAGTTAGCATTTTCTGAGAGCAAGTGTTGTAACACTGAGAAATCATGAATTGTTGCAAACTTGGGTGATTCAATATAAGACTTTGTTCTTTGGTGCTCTTTCTTGTGTTGTTTCACTTTGCATGGTTCTTGTTGTTCCAAATCTTTAAGATTGCTTTGAGATTATTAGTTACATGTTATATTTTAGATTTAGATATGATGCAATGGTGTTGATGGTTTAATATTTGAAGTGTTTGAGCAATACTTGGTCCATACTTTTAACAGCTTGATGATTATAAGTTGTTGTGTAAAGTTTGCTTGGGCCTTAAATTTGTGTGCTAAGTTCAATTGTAGGTAGTTATTCATTTCAATTGAAAAATAGGGTTGATTTGGGCGAATGCTTCATGATCCAAAAATCTTTAATTCCTTAGAAGAGTGCATTTTTTCTGTGAGATTGTAGGTTTGATCTAGGTTAAACATAATTTTTTTTTGAAGGATTGGTCCACTTTGAGTGTTTAATCATTTACATTGTTGGTCTTAGGAATCAGTTTAGTCTTAAAATCTATTTAAACCCTTATCTTTTGTTATTTATTTTCAAATATGAGTTAGGTTTTAGGATCAAAAGTATCACCAAATTGCAATATCTAATAAATCAATAGTTCCAGCATTTGTTTCGTAAGGCCCCTTGTGATTACTAGCATTTTCACATTTATCACTTAGTTTTTTTTCATTTTCAAGACCTGACATTAGAAACCTTGGGGTTATCTCTTGAGGCTTTTTGATAGAGATTTACCTTTCAAGAGAGATAGGATACTTGTATTCTATCTAAGTTGTTGTTGTGCAAAAAACACCATCAACAATATCGTATGCCCAAGTTATGGCAAAAAGAAAAAAACTACTCTCTTAAGCCAAATGGGGGCTAGGATGGGGCTTGCCAAGTGTTGATACTATTGGTGTCATGCTGACATTAGTGGAATATTTTAAGAATATTCCTTGGTTGCTAGGAAAAAAATTTGGCCCCTGTAAAAAATATGGTGTACGGAGTATTGTACGATGCCAAAATATTCAAAAAATATTCCCTTGGTTGCTTTATGACCAAAAAAAACCTACCAAAAATATTTTTTGCTATCGAAATAAAACACATGGCCGAAAAATTACTCTCAACATCAAGAAAGTGTACAAGGTCAACAGACAGCTTGCAAAGGTTGTAGTTGATGGACCTAAAGTGTCGACTAGTGCTAGGTGTTATATATAGTGTTGGGGGCTATATAACATTATATATAACACTATGTGTTGTAAAGCACTTTTAAAAAAAAAATGAAAAACATGTACAAACAATCATATAAGTCCCTATATATAAAAAAATTACCTCAGAAGCTCCCATCGGCGAAATAGGGGAAATTTATAGTCAAAATTCATCTATTTGACCTCTTGAATGTAATGATGAGGTGTATATTTCTCCAACATGCAGCAAAAAAAATGTCTAAGTCCAAAATCTATAAGAAAATATGAAGATTCCATATTTGATGCCCTTGTAACCCTAGTTGAAGAAAAACCTTAAAATTTGACAAGGGGTTTGTTGAATCCACACTCGGATACCATGTTAGATTTGTTAAAAACACACACAAAGAAAAATCAAACAACAAATGAGAACACCTTCCATGCATGAGAGTTGCAAATAATGATTTGTTATTTCCTCAAAAATAAAGAACTTACAGAATGCCAAGAGCTTTCACTAAATTTCTAGAGAGCTTCATAATATAATGAAGGAGAGTCCTTAAAAGAGAAAAATCCTAAATGAGAAAGGGATTAGATCATCACAAGTTTCAACATTATATGTGATGAGAAAAAATGATTTAATAATAGCTCAATCTAATAAAAGGAAAAACAACTCCTAAGTTTAGCTTAAGTGCATTAAGTAAAATTAGCCTAATAATCAATTAAAGACTAATTAATTGAAAATGTGTGGGTTCAATCTAAGCCTAGAATCAAACCCCCCTTCATGGAGCCTTTGACACAACCTCCTCTCTTATCCATATTGTCATAAAAAAACTAGTTCACCTTGTGTTTTCAAGATTCAAATATCATCTAAAGATGAAATTTTATAGGTACATATCCCTAGTGTTATCTTTCTAAAAGTATATAATATATATTTTTATTTTATAATCAACATATGTCCATTACAAAACATAATGAACTCTATTTGAGAAACTAGGAAAATAAAAAACTATGGATGGGTACCAAGCTAATTGGCCTTGATCTTGGGGGAAATTTCATGGTTAATCATGCTTGAGGAAAAGTACGACTAGGATGGGTGACCTCCCAAGAAATATTGATGTTTTAGCCTGTTAGTATAGTCTTAAGTTTTAACTTAGGCATAATAATGCATTTATTAATTCAGGTAGTTTTCTAGTGCTGGGAAGTTTCTCACCCGTCACCCACCGTTCATGTCTTTTAAGGCACTTTGTACATTTTGTAAAATATCTCATTTTTCATTATCTCTTCCAGTGAAATAGCCTTTGCACTTCTCTCGCCCATTCGTGAAGGTTTATTGGTAGATGTTTCTCCTGGGTTATTCACTCTAACATAGCCCTGTGAGCATCACCCAGATGCAATAAGGGCTAAGTGGATCATTCATGTTCATGAGAAAACCACTGCTTATGAAACATGGGCAATGAGATTAAATCTAAAACCACATAGGTGAATATTGATGAAACATCACATAATGTATGACACATTGTGAAAACATGACCTACTTGATAGAAAAACTATGTTGATAAAATATCAAAAAATTATAATTCAATCCACATTGACGTCCTTATTTTAATGGAAAAATATAATTTTGATTCATACACAAAGAGAAATGTGTTACATGGTAAAATACAAGTTCAATTTTTTTGTTATTACAAATTAAGAATTAAAAAAATAAAAAAATTAATAAAAATTATCAAAATATATACGCACTAGATAGTGGAGTTAATGATGCATGTCTAATAAGTATGAAAATGTTTCATTTGTAGTTCAAGGTATGCATTATGGTAAAATATATATGAAAATAATAGAAACATAATAAAAAAATTATTGAAAACTAAATAAATATAATGGAAATATTCTTTTAAAATTAATATATATATATATATATATATAAAGTAAATCTAGCTAGAAAATATCACAAACCATTAATTTATGGCATTCTTAATTTTTTGATAGTTTATTTGATATAATTGATAGAATGTATTGACTATTGAAATAATGTTTGATTTTAGTGGGACATTAATTTACTTTCACCATGTATAACAAAAGATCACTTACATTTTTGCCCAGGATATAGGTGGAATATAGACCAAGACACAAAGACGAGCAAGTTATGAAATTTTTAGAACCCTAGGAGCTAAGAATGCTAGCACCAAACTACATAAGTGACCTACAAGAGCACTAGACTATTTGGTGACCAACAAGGGTGCTAAGCTACACAAGTGACCAACAACTAGACCAAAGTACATAAGTGACCTTTAGATTTTCTAATGTTCTTTTCGTTTATCGCAATTATTTTGTCCACTCAAATTTAATTTCTAGTTACATTCACTTTCCACTATTATGTGTAAAATAATTGCAACCAAGTCAACAAATTAGCATTTAAAAAACTTAAAATTAGAAAATGTTCTGATTAAAATTTTAATTGGTTCAATTATGTGTGTTCCCACTTTGATAAGCTTCGTGAACTCAAATATCAGATAGGTGATTAAAGCGTTTGAAAGGTTCAAGTTGGCTAAGAGAAAATATGTGGTTGACAAGATTCAAATCATTCTATTTTAAAGAGTTAGACATTTAACCAAAATTTGAATAGAGAATGCTCCTTACGTCTCCTTGATAAAGACATTCTATTTGAGAAAGTTAAACACCCAACCAATCGTTAAATAAAGCACTCCTAACATGTCATCACTAAAATTATTCTATTTAAAAGAAATAGACATCTAACTAATTGATAATTAAGTAAAACATTCTAAACTCTCCTCACTAATACCAATTACCTTACCTATTATAAATTGTCTCGTTCAAGAAGTCCATAAAGATAGTGTGGACAAAAAAAATTAGATGATCCATGGTAGATATGAAGATGGCGTGGACCATAAAAATTAGATGATCCAATGAGAGATCTAAAGATGGTGCGGACCATAAAAATTAGATGATTCATGGTGGATATTTCAGTAAAATAACTGAGCAACTCCAAACAAAACGTCAATCTCAGGTATATAGAGACATTCTTGTCCTCAGAGTGTGGTGGGCCTGGTTTAAATTGAATTGCTGCTCCATGGAATGTAACTCACCTGGTGATTCGAGTTAATATTGTTGGGGTGTACATATCACTCCAGTAAGCACGATAAATGCCAAAACTTGTCTGTTGGCGTACACAATCCCATGGACTATCACATGGGATGAAAGCAAAATCCTCTTCGACTCCACCCAGAAAAAAGGGCCTCCGAACTCTTCGTCACTTATCCGTCCGTTCAGGAGTTTTCGTTGTCCGTTGATTAAATCAGAAAGGAGTTTCTTCAGAATGTTTTCTGCGAAACAAAAGACAATCAGCTGCGAGACGAATTCAACTTTGTCTGCATTGGATGATTGAAAGGAAGATTAAATCTTTAGTGAGAAAAAAAGGTATGGAAGAGAAAAAATGAAGACAGATATATGGAGAGAATAAATTGTATTGGAGAAAGTAGATTTTTTAATCTTTAGTGAGAAAAAAACGTATGGAAGAGAAAAAATCAAGACAGATATATAGAGAATAAATTGTATTGGAGAAAGTAGATTTTTTAATCTTTAGTGAGGAAAAAAGTTATGGAAAAGAAAAAATCAAGACAGATATATGGAGAGAATAAATTGTATTGGAGAAAGTAGATTTTTTAATCTTTAGTGAGAAAAAAACGTATGGAAGAGAAAAAATCAAAACAGATATATGGAGAGAATAAATTGTATTGGAGAAAGTAGATTTTTTAATCTTTAGTGAGAAAAAAACATATGGAAGAGAAAAAATCAAGACAGATATATGGAGAGCAGGCCTGGAATTTGACGGTCACCCCTCATCTGCTTGTTCCACAAACTTGTTCCACAAACTTGGTCAGATCAGGTTGATCAGACCAGGGTAGGAAAGAAATAATGGAGGCGCTCTCATCTGCTTCTTCCATAAGCTTGTAGGATAGCCAGCTTGCTTGGCAACTCGTAGGAAAGCAATAATGGAGTCAATCTCATCTGCTTCTTCCACAAACTTGTTCAGAACTTTTCATCTCCCTAAACACTCTCCTCTCCCTCGTCATCCCCGTAGTTTGGTTGTTTGTGTGCAAACAGAGGCAAAACCCTCTGCCCGCACATCTGCTGACACAGACAAAAAGGCTAGTTTAGTAGTAGAAGATGACCCGTCAACTCATGCCTTAAAGTCCGCAAAAAAGCCTGCAACTGTGCAGTCGTTCGTTAGTTTAAGCTCCAAGGATGTTCCCGCTTCGCGAGCTCTAGCCACCCTTTTCTGTAATGTCGCTGATGACATCATCAACAACTTCATTGAGAAACCGCTGAGGCCATCGGTGGATCCCAAGTTTGTTTTAGCTGGTAACTTTGCCCCCGTCAAGGAGACTAGGGCGACTGAGTGTCTGAAAGTCCGAGGAACTCTGCCTACGTGTCTTGACGGACTGTACATACGAAATGGCCCCAATCCCAGTCATCTTCCGCGGGGCGGTTACCACTCTTTCGACGGGGACGGCATGCTGCACGCCCTCCGTATTCGAAATGGCCGCCCCATGTTTTGCAGCCGCTTCGTTCGCACCAACAAATACGTCGGAGAAAGCAACGCGCGGGGTCCGGTGATGCCCAACGTCTTCTCCGGCTTCCATGGCATTGCCGGCCTGGCCAGGGGGGCGCTTTTCTCTGCCAGAATCGCTCTCGGGCTCTTCAATCCTCTCAATGGCTGCGGCCTCGCCAATACCAGTCTTCTATTCTTCGACAACAAGTTAATGGCCTTGGGCGAGTCCGATGTGCCCTACATAGTCCGGGTCACAGAAGCCGGGGACTTGGAGACCGTGGGACGTTACGACTTCGAAGGGAAACTGATCATGGGGATGACGGCGCACCCCAAGATCGATCCCGAGACGGGGGAACTGTTTGCCTTCCGCTACGGTCCGGTGCCGCCGTTTCTCAACTACTTCAGGGTGGCGCCTAGCGGGAAGAAGGAGCCCGACGTCGGAATCCTGTCCCTGCGGCAGCTTTCGTTACACGACTTCGCCATCACGGGCAAGTACGCCATTTTCCCCGACACGCAGATCGTGGCCAAGCCACTGGACATGATTGCTGGCGAGGGATCGTCCGTCGGCTACGACGGCGGCAAAGTTGCGCGACTGGGCATCTTGCCGCGCTACGCAACGGATGATTCAGGCATCAAGTGGGTGGACGTCCCAGGCTTCAATTTCTTCCATTCGCTCAACGCGTGGGACGAGGGCGACGATATCGTGCTCGTCGCCGCCAATGCGTCCTCCGTACAACACGTGCTTGAGAGCCAGAATCTGGTTCATCCCATGGTAGAGGAAATCCAGATAAATTTGGCAACTGGTAAAGTGAGGCGCAAGCGTTTGTCTTCCAAGCCTCTCGAATTCGGGGTGGTGAATCCACGATTCATAGCCAAGAAGAACAGATACGCCTACATGTCTTTGGGCGCCCCGCTGCCGAAGATATCCGGAGTTGTTAAGCTCGATTTGGAGCGTGGAAGAGATTGTGAGGTTGCGTCGCGGGTGTACGGCGATGGGTGCTTCGGCAGTGAGCCCTTTTTCGTGCCGCGGACTTCTGACTTGAATGCGGTGGAGGACGACGGGTACGTTGTGGCCTACACTCACAATGAAACTACTGGACTCTCCCACTTTGTGGTGATGGACGCGCAGTCTCCAACGCTACAGATCGTGGCCTCAGTTGAACTCCCCGTGAGAGTTCCCTACGGTTTTCATGGCCTCTTCGTCAGTGAAAAAGATTTAGCCAGCGCAGACTTCTAGATCAATGAATGCTGTATTTCCCATGTACATACACTAACTATTCTCCATAACAATTCGATCTCCCCCATGTTAGGATACTTAGAGCCACAGAGCTCTCTTGACCGTTAGAGCTTAAGTACAGCGACACATTAACAGACAAAAACAAAAACAAGTTCTTTCTAAATTGTAACTTCCCTTAAAGTTAAATAACAAACACGTATTATTGTCTGCATTACCAAAATACGCTGTCTTATTCACAGCGTTGTACGATCAAAATTAAATTTGTTGCAAAATATTTCGGTTTGGCGTTCTTCATACGAATGGCACACAAATTTTACTGATTGCCTTGTCTTGTAATGAAAAATTTCCCCGTGTTCTAGGTGTGCAGGTGACCTTGCGGACCTCACAATGACTTGTCCCATTTATAAATTGTACAAATTCATCAAGGAAGAGGGCAACTTTCTCTGTAATGCAATAAATTTCAACTCCTATTTTTATCGTTGTAGTTTCCAACATATTGGTCAACTACAATTAATTATGTTTGTCTTCCTACGAAGGGTAAGAAAAGTGGTTTTCTAATCCTTTTTACCTTCTTAAACACACTTTTAGTACATACTAATGTATCTCTCAGACTCAATACTTTTCAAGCTTTGTTTTAGTCCTTGTAACACTCGTTTTCTTCGTTTGGTCTCGATTCCTTTTTTTGTCTTGGTGAGGATAGATCACTATCTACTTTTAAGTTAGTGACCATAGGCACATGTTTTATCAATATGTATTTGTTTAAAGAGTAATATTGGCTTTCTAAAATCAATATAAAATCTCTAATGTATTTCATTAACACCTTATCTTCCTTCTCTTTTAGAGCTTGATAGGTTAATGATTTTTTTTAGATAACAACTTGAGAGCTTTTACATGTTAAGATAAAAAATACTTATCCTTCTTATTTTCTATGGGTCATCACAATAGAAAGTGATGGAAGGCATGGGACGCAAGACAAATCCCACACACTTGTCAATATTATTGATCACAAGTAGAACCATCGCTCACTTTCACATAGTACTGAACAGTGAGATGCTTAGTGGTCCACTTGCTCACTTCTATCTTTACAACTTAGGTAAAGTGACACATGTAAATAAAAACAAAGTTTGTGATGGAAGGTGTGGGACTCTATAGAGATCCCACTCACTTGCCAATACTATCAACCAAAAGTAGAATCACTCACTTTCACATAGTAGTGAATAGTGAGATGCTTAGTGGTCCACTTGCTCACTTTTATCTTTACACCTTAGATAAAGTTACACATGTAAATAAAATCAAACACAAAGTTCTTTCTAAGATTCCTTGAAGTTGGGTCTAAATTTCCATTATTTGTTGAATATTTATTTTTAATAATTATGGATAAATTTTAAATTATATTATTTGTAGTAAATAAATTATTAAGAATTTGAAGATAATGTAAATTAATAATTTTCAAGGTACATATATACATAGTTGTTTCTATATATATATTCAAAATTAATTTATTTACTTTTTTAAAAAAAATCTTAATAATTTATATTTTATATTTTATAATGTTTAATGAGGAAAAATATCATTATGCATAATTATTTTTTAAAATAAAAATTCATATTTTCTTAAAGACAAATCACTAGCATTAATATATAAGACATGCAAATATTTTTGTTGTATATTTTATTTATTTTTTAAATGTCTTGAGTTACTTCATGGGACTATCACCTAGCTATACTCCCCCTTTCGTTTTCATTAATGTTCCTAAAAATGTTCAAACAAGTTATCAACCGAGTACTCCATTTGAATCCACTCTTATAGATCATGAGACCATTCTTAGGGTCCCCTTCAAGTAGGTCCAATCTCTAGAGGGGTGACTTCAAGAATCTGAGGAATTTTTAAATCGTGACAATTTGTATACTCAAGTTGATCCTATTATTTGTGGAATGAGGAAACTACTTATCTCAAACCGTAAAGGTCTTGAGTTACTTCGTGAGATAGAAAATATAGTAGAAGCCAATATACCCTCATATACAATAGTCTTGAGCCACCCTCAAGATACCCCATTGGAGATCACTAGTACACAATTGAATCTCTCGATGCCCAAGGTGTTTGTGCACATGGTGGGTACAAATCCTTCTATACCTTCTTTCACTTCTTCCTATAATGCCAACTCTAATCCTAGAGTCAATGTGAGATGCATCCCTTTGGAATTTGAGTTTCCTATTAGTGGATCCACATCTCAAACCTTCACTCCTATGAATAGTCAGCCTCCACCACCTTCGCCATCTGATCCTGTCCTAAATGCTTTGTTACAAAACATGGGACATATGCAATCATAGTTGGCTAACCTAACCAACATTGCTTCCCAATCCACATTACAACTCTATTGTCATCGTAGTCCCTTATCCCTCACCATTCTAAATGTTGTTATTCCCCAAGGGGTAGAAATCCTAAAATTTGATAAGTACAATGGCAAGGGTGATTTGCAAACCTATGTCTCCTCATTACTTTCATGTGTAGTTACTTCCTAATATCAGGATGCTTTGTTAGCAAATTTATTCCTATTATCCCTTAAGGATGTTGTGTTGGAGTGGTTTTGCTCACTTCTTGACGATTCCATCTTCTCCTTTGAACATTGGGCTGAAGATCACTTTTTACTGATCTCATCCATTGTAAGCAAGGGACTCATGAGAAAGTAATTGATTTCATTTCCCACTACCAACCCCTATTTTCTCAAATCTCTTATGTCCTGCCAAATTTCAATGTCCAGCATGTGTTCATCAAGAATCTACAGTTGACATTCAGAGAAATATTTCTCTTGATGAGGTATCCTTCCTTTATACATCTGTGTTTGGTACTTTGTGACTACCAACAGATAGTGGCATGGTATGGGGGTTCTTACTCATCCTCCGGTCTTGATAGTCAGACAATTGTGTCTATTTTTGGAGAGTCCAAAAAGAACAAGGTAGTAGTGAATGTGGTTTTTGTTTCTACTAATAAGATTAATGTTGTAGGACACAAAAAAGTTTTCACAAAACTATATGAATCCTACACAAGTGTTCTTCAAAATCTATTAAAAGATTATTTAATCACTCTCTCCAAAATTAGATCGTTGCCTAATGATAAACCCTATCCCAACTAGTATGATGCACAAAATTTTTGTTAGTATCACTAAGTCCCTAGTCATGGTACTGAACATTATGTGCATCTTCGACTTCTAGGTGCAAGGGGTCATTATGATTGGACTTTTGAGATGAATAGTCTTGGTTAGAAAAGGTGACATGGTGGGTGTTGGCTAAGTATCCCACCATTTCTTGGAATCGATTGGCATCAAGGTCGGTTGTTATTGAGGTGTCTTGCAATTCTTTGGCCAAAATAGCTTTGTGTTTGGGGGATATACAAAGTAACTCAAGGATGGATATTTGTGCAAGTGTCTTCCCCAAATGGTCTAATAGATTATATTATGCTTTTGGTTGTTGTTTATGGGGAGCACCTTGTAGGGTCACCTTAGTTCATCATGTGGTTACTACACATTCTAGTGGATTTTTAATGGTAATGGTATTGACATGGTTATCTAAGGCTCGAATGTTATTTATAGTATAGTCATAGGTGACATAGGTTAAATTGGCTTGGTTGTTCATCTTTGTACCCGAACTGGAGGATTTACATGTCCCATGGTCATGCAAGGAATTCTTAAAGATTGTATGGTCATTATTGGAAGTCAATTATTGACCATCTACTTCTATGACACCACTTTCAATTAGCTCCTGAATTATGTTCTTGAGTTTTCTGCATCACGAATTTTTGTATCCTTTGATATGGTGATAATCATAAAAGGCATTATCGTCCCACCATGAAGGTTTGAATTGCCATCGATCATAGTGTTTTTCCTCTTGAAGTTGGATGACCTTGGGTTGCAAAAGTTGTTTTAGGGTGGATTCAATTGGTTCCCCTAAGGGAGTGTATTTGCATCTTGTTGGAAAGTTCCTTTGAGGTCTATGTTCTTGGTTATTCTGAACAGCGTTGATGTTTTCTCAGGGACTTGTGGTGGGTTGTTTGGTGTGTTAGGTCCTTTAAGTGTGATTGTGAGACTAGCTTTATGTATAGCCTTTGCGTCGACAACTCTTTCATTCGTGACATTCTTATTACAAGCCCAATAATTACTTTTGTCATTTGAGGTACTTTAGGCATTCTGATTTTTGTTGAAAGTTTTAAGTTCCCCTTTTGCAATGAGGTCCTTCTCAAGTGTAGTGCCTTTTTCCACAAGGTCAGCAAATGTAGTGCAACAATCAACTTGCAATTGATATTTTAGGTCTATGACCAAGTTTTTAATGAACATGGCAACTCTCTACTTCTCAGGAATCTCACAAGGACATCGACTAGCCAAACTCCTCTATCTCTGGACAAATGCTATAAATGGCACCTTCCTATTGTTTTGTATGACATAATGTAGCTATGCTAATTTCATTTTTGATGTTATAAGAAAAGTGTGTCACAAACTTATCGACTAGTTCATCCCATGTTCTTATTCTTGTAGGTAAGTGGGCAAACCACTTGAGTGCTTGTCCTATGAGACTCCTTGGAAATAGTCTTAAGAGATAGGTATGTTCTAGGATGTGATGTCTATGCAATTTGTTTGAAACTCCCTTACATGTTCGAGGTGGTTCCCCTTTCCTCTATATTTGGTAAAGTTTGGAATGACATAATTATGAGGAAATGGAGGCATGTATATGCTTCTATCAAAGTGGTATGGACATAACTCTTGTGTTGAGTATGTTTTCTTTGTCAATATTTGTATTTTTTCCACTTGTTTTTGTAGTGTAAGCATTTGGTTTGTTAAGACATCAACTTGGGTCAATGATGTGTTCACTGAGTTAGTAACTACATTATGATATAAGCCCATGTTTGAGGCTTACAATCCAATATTTGGGTCAGTGAGTTGGTGTTGATGCCAAATGTATGTGGTGGATTTTTCATTTTGAATGTTGTGAGTGAAGGTTGGAATTTGATTTTGGACATGGGGTGTGAAAGTTGGAATTTGGTTTTGAATATGTGGGGTGAAAGCTAGAATTTGGTTTTGGATATTTTGAATTTGGCTAATGTGAGGTGGATTCATATTGAATTGTGTTTGTAATAAGTTTGAGCTTGTTTCTCCATGTGGATTTTGGTTACCAAATTGTTGGAAAGACCCTTGTGTGTTACTTTGTAAGGGAATGCTTGTGGTAGGACCTTGTGACAATGTGTTGGTGTTCAAGTTGGTATTTGGTATGGTGCTTGTTTGTGGCTTGGGTCCACTAATGTAAACCTTTCGCATTTTTTTACTTGACTTGTTTTTACCCATTGAAATGGGGTTAGATAATGATGCCCCCAAAGCATTAGATGTTGAAACAAATGGATTAAATGTATTGCTAGGGGATTGTGTCATTGCTTGTGAACTTTGTATCCCAAATAGAGGTATTGTATTGATTGTAGTGGTAGTTTGTGTTGTCCCTCCTAATGGCATGGCAGCATGTATTTGTGGGATGGTGTGATTAGGAGTAGATGTATTGTGTTCTTGGTTTTTTGCAGTCTCATTGATAGGTGTTGTGGAAAGACTATTAACATCAAAACCATGAGGAAGCTTGGCTCCACTTTGTAATAGTTTTTATAAGAATAATTTTGGGCCTTGTGCTACTATGTCATCCACAAACCATGCTACTTCGGGATCTTGGGCGGCTACCTCAATTTCTTCCTCTACTAAGTGTCCTTGGTTGTCTTTTATCATTAATTTTTGAAAAGATTTGGAAATGATGATTGTGTCTTAAATACCTCATTGGAAGAACCAAAATTCATGTTGCTAGTATGATTGAAAAAGTCATCTTCTTGGGTGATGTCCATTTATTTTCTTTTCCTTTGTAATCTCATTTGGACCATAAAAGACTTACAAATGTGATGAATGGATATGATTTCTAAGGAATGATAATGCAATTGTAATATTAAGACTAAGGTATGTAACTATGCTAGGTTTTTGGGGTTTTCAATATATAGGAATGTCAAATGATGATGCAACTAAGGCCAAGATTAAGATACAAAGTGACAATGGATGAAATTGTTCAAAATGTGATAATTTCACTTATGATCCCAAAATATATGATGCAATTAAGACTAAAGTGTGAAAATGGGATAAATGATGAAGAGCGTAGTATGACTAATGATGTGATATGAAGTCTAAGCACTTTGGCGAACCTAAGAAGAGGTTACTAACCAAACTAAGATAGTCCAATGTACCAAATATTAATTGTCAAGACCTTATAGAATACAAAGACTAAAGTGATGATAATTGACAAAGTGGCCTCAAACTAGACTTATGAGTTTAAAGGACCAACTTAAGTACAAATACTTGATTGATGAAAACACAAGGTCAAGACAACCTAAATTTGTGAGAATGTTCTAATCAAAAGTCTGATTTAAGTCTCCTAGTCTAAGTCTGGAAAAAATTATGCAACTAATGGGTGACCTAAATTTTAACCTAAGGTATATGCAACTAATACAATGGTAATATAAATAAATGAAGTGAAATGACTTATTTGCAATGAGAAATTTTGTGGTGTGATGAGATCATTACAGTCAAGAATTGATTGAAAATAAGACTACACTAGTATTTCCCAAAAAGGTTTGTCAAATAGAAAATGCGGTGCACGACCTATCAAATGTGTTTTATTGTCTTGCAAATGCGATACTCTATTTTTACATTTGTGGTTTTCAATGACAGATGTGATTAACAGTGTGTTTTTCCCTAGTTTGAGTGCTTTAGATTGGTTTGCATATTGAGTTTTTGTGAAATATGATTTCAAACACAACAAACAATTTGAATACAAATCTTTGTCTATTATATGACCAAAATTTTGTGAGTGTAATGTGTATGTTCTAGGGTTATTCACCCCAATTTCCATGTGTCTATGCACAATTCAAAGACTTCATACACATAAAACAATTCCTATCCTAAGTTCAATGACCAATGGTAGCATATCTCAAGCCCACAACTTGGAATATCCTTCGATGTAAGTGCAGGGACACCTTCAGGGGGTGTATGCACTCTGGTCTTTATAATGAGAGAGGATAGATAGGGGCTGCTAGGACTAGAAGGATGACCCAATCACCCTCTCCTTGGAAAGCTACAAGTAAAACAAGTAGCTTATGCTACAATGGGGATTTTTGTCTCATCTTAAGGGATCCATATGGCGAGTAACTTCAAGGTGCGATGTTGCACCTTTGTACTAAGAATGACACCAAAATAACTCAATCAAAAAGGGTGACCATCTAACTAGTTTGGCTTCTAGTCACTGCTTAGGGACTTAGCACCTCGTGAACATCTAGCAAGCCACTAAATGATTTAACCAACCCTACTTGGGTACTTAGAATACCTCTAGGGAACTTCCCATTTTGAATTGACATGGTATGATGAAGGCTAATGGTGGTTTGGACTTGTCTTTCATCTTATCCTTAAATATATATCGTCCCAATGAAAAAACAACTTTGGGTCACCAATGAGTTCTCCATATGAATGTGTCTCAATTGGTAGGTTTGTCTAAAGGCTTACAACAAAAGAAAGACAAATACAATCTTTTTGATCTCCAAGGTCATACTTGAATATGCAAGGAGAGACCATACAGATGTATTTTCTCACACTAGCAAGATCCATTAACCTTTAGGAAACCAAATGTGTGGTGTGACAATGAAAGTGCTAAGAAGTGTTTTTGATTCCCAAGATCACATAAAGTACAAGGGAAGAACTTACACACTTCAAAACAAAAGCAAGATCACAAGACAAAGAAAACAATGGTTATTTTTATCCCCAAAATGAAAGTGTGACAATGCAAAGACACTTGGTCATTTTTAATCTAAAATGAATGCAAGTTTGTTGCTCTTTTTAAGCTAGTGAGTGAAAGATGCAAGTTGTTCTTTTTAACCCAATAAGTGAAAGATGTAAGTTGTTCTTTTTAACCCAATGAGTGAAAGTTATAAGTTGTTCTTTTTAACCAAATGAGTGTGCCTAATCAAAATGATCCTATCTTAAATAAAAAAAAATGGATTAGTAATTATAAAGGAAAATATGTCCTCCAAGGATAAGCCACACACTGCCAACCAAAATCAATAGCAAAAAAACCTCTAATCTATCGAATGGAAAAATCATAAATTGAAAGATTCCTAATTAAAACCCTAATTAAGAATAACAGGAAAATGCAAATCAGAATTTCGCAGATGTGGCTCACTATTCTAGAACAGATGCAGCGAACTAGACAATGACTGTAGTATTTGAGATGGAGACTACAGGACATGGTCAAAAATAGTTATGGTGAATCCCCAATAAAATGCAGCACAAAACCTAAAAGCTACCAAATACTCAAATATGGCCAAATTTTAAATATCAAAATAGAAATGATGCAATTATTATGTCTAGATGCGAAAATAAAATTAGAGAGCTAAGAAATAACAAAAAATCATGAAAATAGACTAATAAGTTGATTTTCCCTATATCTAAACAAATGCAACTCTTGAGATGGCAACTATAGTGCTCTATTTTTGCAAATGCATCGGATGATCTGTCAAATGTTTCATGTCATACCACAAATGTGGTGCAATGTCTCTCATATGCATCGTTCGGGCTTATAGTTGCTTTGCAAACCTAAAACACAAAAATTCTTTCAAATCCACTAAGTTCATGTCATCTAGTTCACCAATGTAGTATAGGATAAAATTAAGATAAAAGGAATGAATCAGTAAAAATCAAACCCTAGAGTCCCTAAACCAACAATGAAGTGCAAGTGAACATAGAAACATAAAACATAAAGCAATATTACCAATATCTCTATGCCATGGTTGATTCACCTCCATTTTCCTTCTCCATCTTGCTTTATATGCTTGATTGCCCCTAGATTTTGAGTATGCAACAACAAGCCTAGTGATAGTGATAGCAAAATATTGAAGATTGTACTTGTCTCTGAATAGCATGAACTAGTTAGCCTTCAATGTGTAGGGTTGAAATGAGAATGATAGGTCTCTTTTATAGAAAACAAAATTTGAACGAAGGGCTAGGATTAAAAGCCAATATGTCATGGAATCAATGGCCAAGATTGAAATATGTAGTATGAAATAGGGTTATAGCTAAATTAGGGCAAAGATAGGGCTAGGTTAAGGATGGATGTTTGAGATTAAATTATAAAATAATTCAATCAAGGGAGGAAATTAATTGAGATGTGAAGAGATAAGAATGGCATGGATAAAGAGGTTGGCACAAAAAAAGAGGTTGTTGGAAAAATTAAATAATTGTAAAATTATTTAATTTAGAAGGGAAAGTGAATAATTAAGGGTGTTGTCACAATAGTGGTTTATTCCTAGGAGATTCTAATTTTGCTAAAATCACATATTTTTAGAAAATATAATGATCTAAGCCTTAAAAATTTTCATTTAATATTCCAATTGAAGAGGGTTTGATCAAACTACCTTAGATCAAACCCCTTGGATAGAACCCCACTAGTTTTAAACCATACCTATAATGGAGTCTCCTTTACACCTATCAAATGCTGATAAAAAGCACTTTTGATTTACCTTTTGAGGGATCAAATGAATTCATTTAAAATTTATTTTTGTAAGTATGCAGTCCTTATTATAAGCTTTCCAAAAAGTATAATTTTAAATAAATTTAATTTTATTATTATATTATTTTTTATTTCTTGTCAATGTAGGTTTTTCACTCAAAATCAAGCTCTTTGTTCTACATGTGGAAAAATAGTATATTATCAAAAAAAAATTCAAAAATATCTATGCTCTATATTGAAGTCCTTGATCCAACAAAAAATAAAATTGAATTTCGATACATACAAAAATAGTTATCTGTTATACGGTCATGGTATGTCTAAATTGTAATTGGTTTGACTTCAAAAGTTGATTAAAGAAAAAATATTTAATAAGAAACTATCTAACCAAGTGGAAGCACTAGATATCATAGTTACAAATCTAAATTCGAAAGAATTATAATTTTATGCTTTATAGAAAAAAAGTTATGTCTAATTCCAAAAAATTTGAAAAAAATATATATAGAATCTACAGACTAAATTTCATGAAACTCTATTTTGCATCATCTTCAAATTCCTCACGGTTTAGCCACTATAGTTGCTCGAAAGTGAAGATTTAGTCAAAAAAAATTATTTCAATGTCTAGTTTGGCCAAAAATTATAAACCACTATTGTGGGATCACCCTTAAATAATTAAAATAATTATTTCGTTAAGTCAAGTGCTAATATTTATGTATTGAAACTACATTAATTTTTGTATCAACGTTTCAGATCACACTCCATGATCCATCATCGGGAAGATATGCAAGCAAAAAGAGAATAATAATTTAACTCAAAAGTGAAGGAAAGGGACAAATTAGAAAGTAATTAAATAAATAAAATTTATTTAATTTATAGAAGAATAGGATAATGAATAATTAAATAATAAAATAATTATTTAATTATAGTGGAAAATGATAATAATTAATTAAATAAATAATTATTTAATTATAGAGGAAAGGGGACATTAGTGAAATAATTAAATAAATATAATTTATTTAATTAATTAATCAAAAGGAGGAAATAAAAGGATAGAAATGAATCAATTAAATAATTAAGATTATTTAATTAATAGAGGGGTGAACCCACAAAACTGGTTTACAATTCCAGTGAGGAAGGAAAAGTTGCAAAAAATGTTCCCATGCAAAAAGTTTTGGTTTTTGAGGGTTCGAACAAACATCTAGTTGGAGCGAACCCAAAGCGGGTTCACTAGAACCCCCCTTTGAGCAAACCCACTAAATGTTGGGTCCCACATTTCCCGGGGGCAAAAGCAGAGGAAAGGGTTGTGGAAAAGGGGTTCACTCGAACCCTGGTTCAACAAACATCCAAGGGGGGTTCAATCGAACCCCCCTTTTCCCCCCTTCTCCCCCTCTAGCACCAAAAAACTCTAGAACTTTTCCTTTCAAAGCTTGAGTTGAGGATGAAAGTGGAGGAGACTTCATAGACCCAACTAGATGATGGTAGTCCTCAGAACGAGCTATCCAACGAATATAATTTTAATATTTTTTGGTTTTATAATGTATTTGTTTTTTAGTTTGATTAAACATATGTTTTTCACCAAAATCAAACTCTTTGTTCTGCACATGTGGAAAAATAACTTAGATTATAAAAAAAAATGAAAAATATCAGTGCACTAGATATTGAAGTCCTTGATCCAACAAAAAAAATTGAATTTTGATACATACAAAAAAAGTTATGTTGTATACAGTTTGCCTATGTTTGAATTGTAATTGGTTTGACTTTGAAACTTGATTAAGGAAAAAATATTCAATAAAACACTATGAAACCAATTGGAAGCACTAGATATTGTAGTTACAAATCTAAATTCGAAAAAAATAGAATTTTATCCTTCATGGAAAAAATTTATGTTGTATACAGTGAGCGTCACTCCTTAAAAATGGTGTTTACTGAAAAAAACTAGTTTTCGAAGGAGATGGAAAAAGAAGTGCAATCTGATTCCAAAATTTTGAAAAAAAATATATTTAGAATCTATAGATAAAATATCACAAATCACTAGTTTGCATCATCTTCAAATTCCTCACGGTTTAGCCGCTATAGGTGCCTGAAAGTGAAGATTTAGTTAGAAAAAATCAGTTCAGTGTCCAGTTTGGCCAAAAATTGTAAACCAGTATTGTGGGATCACCTAGAGGAAATATGACTTTAGAAGATAATTAAATAATTAAAACTATTAAATTATGCAAGCAGAAAGAGGAATGATGAAGAAAAATGGTGTTTGTAGGTGAAGGACATTTTTTGGTGTCTAAACCTGTAATAGACTTGCTCTACAAGTGTATGGAATCTTGTTGTTGGATTTGTAATACATTAAGCAAGCTTTGGAGTGTGGGGTTTTTCATTCGAAAGGTTTTTCCCCTCGTATATCTAGTGTTTTATGTTCATTGCTTGTTTTCTATTATGAATGTGTTTCTAGAATTTTTGTAACTATTAGATTAGTTTTTAAAGTTTGCATAATATCTCTTCTCAAGATTGGCATAGGAAGTTGTTTTCGCTACTCTAACTTCCTTATAATTGGTATCAGAGCCTAATCACCTTTGGTGTTAGTTGTGGGTTGTTGCAATTTTTGTGCTAATCAAGGTTTGAGTGGGAGCTTATGTAGAGGATACTTTGTGATCTTGTTGCACATATATTTTTTCAAATGGAAAGCATATCTGGGAGGATTAAGGTAGAGAAGTTTTCTGGAATCAACTTTGAAATGTGGAAGCTAAAAATGGAAGATTTATTGATTGATCAAGATCTATGGGATGCAGTGGATGAAAATGTCCAAAGGCCTACAAATACATTTGTGGTTGCAAAATATGATGTGATGGATAGAAAAGCTAAAGGTCTCGTTAGATTGTCTTGTAGATTAAATACTGATAAATATCCATGAAGAATCCACTTTGAAGAATCTTTGGAAGAGGTTAGGTGAGATATACCAAGCCAAATCTCTAGTAAATAAGATTTTCTTAAGAAGTTGTATTCCTTCAGAATAGAAGAAGGTGGAAATTTTTTTGAGCATCTGGAAACATTCAATATGTTGGTAACTTAGTCCAAGAATAAGGGGAGAACAAATCTCTTGGTAATTCCAAGGAAATATGCTAGAACTATGGAAAATCTGAACACTTTCGAAAGGAATGTAAAGAAGAGAAGAAAAAGAAGAAAGATTTTGATTATGAGTCTGAGAAGAAAGATGGAGATGCCTTTATTGCAGCCTTGGCCACTCATGCAGGTGATAATGCATGGTTGATAGACTCAGGCGCACCTTTCCACATGACTCCTAACAAAAATTGGTTTAGTAAGTTTGAAAAATATGATGGTGGTAAGGTGTATTTGGGTGATAATTTTATCCTTGACATTTTTGGTTGTGGTAGTATTCATGTGAAATTTTTTGATGGTAGAGTTAGATGATTTGATGGTGTCTTACATATCCCAGGACTAGCAAGAAATTTATTATCTATTAGCAAGCTAATAGATATGGGTGTGTATGTACAATTTTCTAAAGCAAGTGTGAAAATGGTGAGAGGTGTTATGGTGATAGCAAGAGGAAGCAGATTAAAGGTACATTGTACTAGCTCAATGCATGAATAGTTGAATAAAATAGCACTTCTAATAAAATTAAGCCAAAAACTACTTCACTAAAAAAAGAGATAGTTTCTTCTTCTGTGAATTGTCGTGGCTTCTGGGTACCCAAGGGTGCTCTATCTATCGAATCAAAGTTACCTATAGAAAAAAACATGTTATGGCACCAAAGGCTTGTCCATATTGGAGAGAAGGGTTTAAAATCCCTAAAAAATAAGGATCTCGTTGAGGGGTTGAATAGTTGCAATCTAGGGTTTGATTTTTGTGAACATTGTATTTATAGCAAACAGACCGCGTTCAATTTTACTCATCTTATCATAAGTCTTCATGTATCTTGGATCTAATTCATTCGGATGTATTTGGTCTTGTTAATGTTGCTTCTATTGGTAAATCAGTTTATTATGTTACTTTTATTAATGATTTTAGTAGGACATGGGTATATTTTTTAAAGAGTAAATATGAAGTTTTTAGTCATTTTAAGGAGTTCAAGGCTATGGTAGAAACTCAAACTAGAAAGAAAATTAAATGGTTGATGACTAAAAATGGTGGTGAGTATTGTTCTATAGATTTTTTCATATTATGTATAGATTGCGGGATTAAAAGATAAAAGACAACTTTGTATTCTCCTCAATAGAATGGAGTTGCAGATAGAATAAACAGAACATTGATGGAAAAGGTTAGGAGCATGTTGGGTGGAGCTAATCTAGAAAAAAAAAATTAGGTTAAAGTTTTTTCAACTACTTGTTATTTGATAAATAGATCTCCTACATTAGTGCTTGTTGATAAAATACCAATGGAGGCATGCTCAGGGAAAAAACCTTCCCTTAGACATCTGAGAGTTTTTGGTTTTGAGGCATATGCACATGTTCCTAAGGAGAAGAGAACAAAGTTGGATTCTAAGGCTTCTAAATGTATCTTCATTGGCTACAACTATGGTGTGAAAGGATACTAGCTTTGGGACCCCTATTGCATAAAAGATAATTTATTCCAGAAGTGTTATTTTTAGAGAGATTAGATCTTCTCTTGCTACTTTTCAGCTAGAACAACATAAAGAAATTGAACAGAAAAAAGATGTGATTCAACTTCCTACTATTCCTAAGAAATTTGAATGAAGGCCCCAAGATAGACAAGAAGTTGAGGAGAGATCATCAAGATCTAAATCTTCAGAAGAGGAAGAAAAGGATGAAGAAGGGGAAGAACCTCCACCTCAGCTTGTTCGAAGGTCTACAAGGCATAGGCCACCACTTGAAAGGTATTGGTATTCGCCTGATGATTGGAAGTGTATATTTTCTTTGAGTACAAACATTGGTGAACTGAGATTTGTGCAAGAGGCTTTAGGTATGAATGATGTAGAGTCCTAGAAAATAGCCATGGTTGAAGAGATGACAGCTATTAAAAGAAATAATACATGGGACCTTGTACCATTTCTTGAAGGTCGGAAACCTATAGGATGTAAATGGGTGTTTAAGAAAAAGATTAGTTCAAATGGAAATGTTGAAAAGTACAAGGAACAGTTGGTTGTCAAGGGATACTCTTAGGTTGATGGTATTGATTATTGTGAGATCTTTTCTCTTGTTTCAAAAATGACATCCATTCGATTCTTATTATCTATTGCAACAACTTATGACCTAGAGGTTGAACAAATGGATGTGAAAACTGCTTTCCTTCATGGTGATTTCGAGGAAGAAATATATATAACACAACCAAAGCACTACATGGTGAAAGGTAAAAGAAAGTTGGTTTGTAAGTTAAAGAAATTTTTGTATGGCCTTAAACAAAGTCCTAGGATGTTGTACCAAAATTTTGATACATATCTGTTGAGTTTGAGATTTGTGTTGTCTAAATCTGATCATTGTGTATATTTTAAATCTAATGGTGATTGATTCATGGTAATTTCTTTATATGTTTATGACATGTTGTTTATTGGGAAAGGCAAAGGTTTTATTGCATAACTGAAATCTCAGCTCTCTACAAAATTTGAAATGGAAGATCTTGATGCAACAAAAAACATACTTGGGATGGAGATCAGAAGAGATCATGGAAACAAAAAGCTATGGCTAGGAAAGAGTAAGTATGTTCAATTTTGCAAAGGTTTAACATGCAAGATTATAAACCACTTTGTGTTCCTGCTACATTGGGAACGGAGCTCTCTATTTCATAATGTCCTGCATCCCCATCAGAGATGGAAGACATGAGCAGAGTGTCTTACCAAAGTGCAATTGGAAGCTTATTGTTCTTAGCATAATATTAAATTGGTTATAAACACAAGTAGTTGTGTATCAATTAAACTGTTTCTAACAGTTTCATCTCCAAATTGCTTATGCATGCCTGTATAAATACATTTACATAGTTTTAAATAAAGCATCAATTTTTCTTTGCCTCTTTCCTATCTTCATTTGGTATCAGATATTCTCTTCTTTCTTGTTCATATGTGGTTTCATTCATTGGTCTGGCATTATGAGTGGTGGTTAGTGCTTTTGAGCAATCAAGAGTTCGCAGATACTCCACTGGCCATAATCTCTATTCATTGAGCATTAATCTACAGTGCAAGTTGAATGCTGGGAACACATACCTATGAAAGGCATAAGGCGAGTGAATCTGTCAAGGAGGTCCCACATTTTTGTGTAATGTAATCCCAAGTGCAAACCCTTGCAAAAGGTATACTTTGTCAAGGCATGAAGATTAAATGGAGTTTGTTGTTCGGTGTTGAAGTTCAACAGCAGCATGTAGATTATTAGATTGGCGTGAGGAGGAATTGGAGTTTTTTGTTCATTGTTGAAGATCACTAGTCAACTTCCTGTAAGTTTATGAGCATAATTCTTCCTTTTCTCTTTGCCAGTGTTTGAGTGTATCCGTAGTTTTTTGGTGAATCAAATCTATCGGATGATGCTAGCAGTACTCTGAGTAATCATAAAGCCCAAAATATAGTCTATGATGCACTAGATTCTATTTTTCCCTCTTGGATGCTCTTCATAACACCAATAATCTCCAATTTGATGAATTGATTAGACAAGGCCTTCTAGAGTACTTTCTCTTTGATGTATTGTGTCAAGCACATAGAGTTTGTATTAGACTAGAAGAGGGATATGATGGAGATGATGGTACTGACATAGAACATCCACATAAATGTTCTTGTCTCACCACTTGAGCCTATAGAGCACATTTGAGTGCTTTATTTCATCTTTGAAAGGATATGTACAATCATCCTTGATTTTGAATAATAAATTTTAGTTTTATCACCATGTCTGCTCCTACTAAATTTCTTCTTTCAGATGCCTAGCTCCTCAAGGGGCCTAATTAAGTTGCATGGAAGACAAAGATGTGTATAATTCTTCACTTTGAAGAATTGTAGGGAATTTTTACTGGCATGGTTCAACGTCCAACTGATGTAGATGAGAAAAAGAAATTTGACAAGGTCGATGCAAAGGCCTTGATGTTGATAACTCTCAGCATCACCGATGAGTTTTAGCCTTATATTCGAGATGCCACAACATCAAAGGTAGCATGGGATGCACTGTCTACTATCTATGAGGCCAAGAACCAAACCAAGATTCTCCACCTTCAATCAAAGCTACATACACTCAATATGCAAGTTGGCAAGAAAGTAGAGGAGTTTTTGTGTTGCATATCAAAACTTTGTGCGGAGCTTGTTGCTCTTGGTGAAAAAGTGGAGGATGCTTTGCTTGTTCTGATTATGTTATGAGCTCTTCCTTCTCAATTTCGTACCTTTGTCACAAAATTAAACATCACCAAGAAGAAGGTGACTTTTGAGGAGCTAGTGAATTTGTTATAGCAAGAAGAAGCTATCCAATCAGTCTAAACTAAGTTTGAAGACAAAGCTCTCATCTTGAGACAGTAGCATGGTCCAAGGCCTTGCAAGGGGCAATCACAAAAGCAAATTTTTCCATAGAAACTTCCAAAGGAGAATCGTTGGTGTTACATTCGTAATACCTCCTCACATGACACTATCCATTGTTGGTATAATGGGATCACTTAAGGTAATTCCATTCAAGAATTCCCCTCTAGTCGTCATCATACTTGGAAGCACAAGGGTCATATTGTAATAGGTGAAGCCAACAATAGTGGGTTTACAATTGAAGTGAGGAAGGAAAACTCACAGAAAACGAATGCATGGCAAAAAAATTGATTTTAGGGGTTCGTACGAACCTATTGGTTCGACCGAACCCATTAGGGGTTCGCTAGAACCTAGGTTCGGGAAAAACCTCCTAATACTTTCCCACCAAAAAATCCATCAAAACCCCTCATAGAAGGGGGGTTCGAATGAACCCTGGTTCGAGCAAACCCCTAGGTGTTCGCTTGAACCCCTAGGGGTTCGTTCGAAACCCCTTTATTCCTCATCCCCTCCTCGAGACAAAAGAAAACCCTAATTTTGGCACTTCTGAGCTCGTGTTGAGGGGATGAAAATGGAGGAATCTTCACAAACCCAACTCAATCGTGCAAATCTCGTAATGCTTGCTATCCAACTAATATAATTTTAATATGTTTTGGTTTTATTTTGCATTTGTTTGTTTAGTTTTATTAAACATAGGTTTTTCATCGAAAATGAAGGTCTATGTTCTCGCATGTGGAAAATATGCATATCAAAAAAAAGTTGAAAAATATGAGGCACTGTGACATTGAAGTCCTTGATCCAACAAAAATTGAATTTTTGATATATACAAAAAATTTATGCATTATACGGTCGCTACTTACGTCTAATTGTAATTGGTTCAACTTTGAAACTTGATTAAAGAAAAAATATTCAATAAAAATTGTCTAACCAACGTGTGCTAATTAGATATCGAAGTTGGCTAAATCTAAATTTGAAAGAATTGAAATTTTATCCTTCATGGAAAAAGTATGCTATACTCTGTAGCGTCACTTTTTAAAAATGTTGTTTTTTGAGAAAAACCGGTTTTCGTGGGAGATGGAAAAAGAAGTGTAATCTCTATTTTTCATCATCTTCAAATTCTTCATGGTTTAGCCGCCATAGGTGCCCGAATGTGAAGATTTAGTTTAAAAAAATAATTTTAGTGTCTAGTTTGGCCAAAAATTGTAAATCACTATTGTGGGATCACTCATTCACAACTAGATATTCCATCAGATGAGGACTATGGCCTTAATCCAAACATGGTTCTTGTTTCTCACACTTCACATCCTTCATTGGACATTTGGATGATCAAATTTGGTGCAAGTCAACATATGAAAAGAAATTGAGAGCTTTTTGATATGTTGACTTATCAACCCATAAGAGATCGGGTTCTCATTATTGACAGTAAGGAGTATGTTGCAGTGGGAATGGGAACTATCACCATTCCTCTTGGGGAAAAGAGTTGTACCCTCACCAAAGTGCTCTAAGTTCTAGGTTTGACATCTAATCTTTTATATGTCAATCAACTCTTGAATCATAAGCTTCAGGTGCAGTTTCAAGTTATCAATGGTATCAAAACTTGCTTGATCTTTAGATATGGTGTGTTGCTAAATCTTTTTTGAAAGGTCGTTTATTTTCCCTAGATATTGTTACTTCCTCTACAGTTGCTCTTGCTACCTCTATATTCAAATCCATTTTTCTTTGGAATTATCATTTTGGGCACCTCTCAGCTGCCTCCCTCTATCAACTCAGCTCAAAGGAGATGGTACATGGACTTTCTTCTTTTTCTCCTTCTGTGCCTCTATGTTTTGGATGTCTTGCAGGAAAACAACATCAGGATCTGTTCAATTCAAGTTCCTCTCATGCTAAGGATTGTCTTAAGGTTGTTCATACCAATCTATGCAAACCTTTGCCTACCTCCTTTTAGGGTTGCAAGTATTTTCAATTGTTCATGGATGATTTCTCTCACAAGACTTGG
>VDFB02175259.1:122824-134952 GCA_007258455.2 Sequoia sempervirens
GCTATAAAGGAATGAAATGGTTGCTCGGTGGCAAGCTACATCTTGAGAAAGGGTGAAGGCTTGTTGGATACATGGGATTGGGGCAAGTTTGATTCAGAAAGAATTTCGTCTAAAGATAAAAACAAATTAAAAGAAATATTGAAGGGGAGGAGGATTGTGCTGACAAAGGAAGCTAATGAGGTGGTGTGGTGCAGATCAAAGTCATGAGAGTATACTATAAAAATGGGGTATGAGATACAAAAAGCGCAGGAAGGTAGTGGTGTGTGGCCCGCAAAGTTATGTTGGAATGAAGGGGTGCTCTTGAAACCTAGAGCATTCCTTTGGACAACCTTGCATAAGAGAATATTAACAGGAGATAGATTAGGAAAGTATGAAATCCAAAGCCCAAATATTTGTTTGCTTTGTAGAGAAAATGGTGAATCAATGGATCACATTTTTCTCAATTGTTCATACGTGATGGTTTGTTGGGATTGGCTTTTGGTGTCGATAGGTTGGGCAACGCCAAGGCATAATGACTTAATGAACTTTCTTAGAAGTTAGCCTATGTGGAAAATAGATAACGTCTAGGGCAATGTCTGGGTGGCAGCACCTTCAATGCTAGTTTGGAAAATATGGAAAGAGAGGAATAGAAGAATTTTCTATGATCAGTGCTTGCTGGTTGGAGTTGTAATCAAGAAAATTGAACATGGTATTTGTGAAGTGGTCAATGCAAAGCAGATTAAAAAGAAGGCTATAAAGTTCACCAATTGGGATAATGAGATACATAAGAGACCATGGGGGAGCCTCGAGCCGTGCTAGATTGGGTTTATTCGAACAAAACAAGGAGGGAAGTGTCCAAGTAGAGGCCCCCGAATGAAGGGTACCATGAATTGAATTTCGACGGGGCAACTAAAGGAAATTTGGGAAGGGCTAGGGTGAGATGCCTAATAAGAGACGGTCCAAGTGAGTGCATTTGGGTGCTATCAATGAAAATTCGTGAAGCAACAAACAAATTGGTTGAACTGGTACCCTTAGCTTGTAGACTAAACTTATGCATGCAAAAGGGGATTTTGGAAGTAGAAATAGAAGGTGATTCACAATTCTAATACGCAATATAGTAACAAAGTACCAAATGCAAAATTGGAAGTTAAAAGGGTGGGTCATGAAAATCAAGGACCTTCTGAAAGATTTAAGGGGTTTCTCAATTTCCCATATGTATAGGGAATCCAATAAAGTAGCTGGCTAGCTGGCAAATAAAGGGGTCTGTCAAAATGTGGTTGAAGTGGTTTTAGGGAGGGGTGAGTTTTATGTGGATTTTCTTGAATTAGTTGAGAAGGACAAAGGGTACCCATGAAAGTCTCATTTGGAAAGCTTTGAAGTACCTCAATGTATATTGTATCCCAAAGTAGATAGGTACAATTTGTAAAGCAGCAATTGGTCAAGTGAATTTGGCAAAATGAGAATTGGTTGCAGGTAGCTTCTTTAGCCAGTTTAATGATTGAGTATGTGGCATGATGTTGGGCGCGTGGTAGCAAATTCTGGAAGAGATTGTGGGCTGACAAATTTAAAATGTTTATAAGTAGTTGTTTTGGTACCTGGATTAAGTAAGGGGCATGAGGGGTGCAAGTTATGTAAGTATTTGGAAAGGATTTTTGGGTAGGTGGGAACTTGCATATGATCTGGGCCTTTTTTGCAAGTGTGTTTACCTTGATATATTTTATTTTCTAAATTTAATTGACGAAGCCACGCCCCATGGTGGTACTTATAAAAAAAAAAAATACTTTCACCATATAGCAAAAGATCAATTACATTTTTGGTTAAGATATAGGTGGAATAAAGGCCAAGACACAAAGATGAGAAATTTGTGAAAGTTTTAGAACCCTAGGAGCTAAGAATGCTAGCACCAAACTACATAAGTGACATACAAGAGCAATAGGCTATTTGGTGACCAACAAGGGTGTCAAGCTACACAACCAACAACTACACCAAAGTACATAGCAGATCTTTAGATTTTCTAAGGTTGTTCTTTTCATTTATTGCAATGATCTTGTCCACTCAAATTTAATTTCTAGTTACTTTCACTTTCCAATATTATGTGTAAATAATTGCAACCAAGTCAACAAATTAGTATTTAAAAAACTTAAAATTACAAAATGTTCCAATTCACATTTTAATGGGCCCAATTATGTGTGTTCCCACTTTGATGAGCTTCTTAAACTCAAATATCGGATAGGTGATTAAAGCGTTTGAAAGATTCAAGTTGGCTAAGAGAAAATATGTGGTTGAAAAGTTTCAAATCATTCAATTTTAGAGAGTTAGACATCTAACCAAAAGTTGAATAGAGAATGCTCCTACCTCTCTTCAATAAAGACATTCTATTCAAGAGAGCAAAACATCCAACCAATTGTTAAATGAAACACTTCTAACCTGTAGTCACTAAAATTATTCTATTTAAGAGAAATGAACATCTAACTAATTGATAATTAAATAAAAGACTCTAAACTCTCCTCACTAAATACCAATTACTTTACAAAGACTATATGTTTTTTTGTCAATCTCAGTTATGTAGAGACATTCTTGTCCAGAGAGTTAATATTGTTGGGGTGTACATCTCACCCTAGTAAGCACAGTAAATACCAAAACTTATCTATTGGCGTACAAAATCACTTGGGATGAAAGCAAAATCCTCACCCTTTTCGACTCCACCCACAAAAAGGGCATCTGAACTCTTCGTCACTTACCCGTTTATTAAATCCTGCGAGACGAATTCAGCTTTGTCTACATTGGATGATTGGAAAGGAAGATTTTAAATCCTTAGTAGCATATGGAACACGAGTTCCATTGAAAAAAATTATAATATTTATTAAAGTGTAAAACGAATTAAAAAGTATGGAAGAGAAAAAATCAAGATAGATATACAGAGAGAATAAATTGTATCGGAGAAAGTAGATTTTTCATTTGACAAGTAAGTACTTTAAGTAAAAAGATTAATCTTATGCATCTTTAAAAAAAATTAAGTGTAAAAAGTCATACGTTATAAAAAAAATAAGTCTTAATAGACAAATTTAAAAAGACAAGAGATAAGGTTATTAAGTGATAAGAACAAAGCCATTAGTAGGGGATGAATCATGATCATCCGGCTTTCCTCAAGCATCAACAAGATTTGGATTATGAAGAATAGTGTTCTACCTAGTAATTGCACCCTTCATTTTCTTCTTCAACAAAGGGTTTAGTGTCATGAATTAGAGAAATGGCTAAAGTGATGAAATTTTCTATAGTGTGGTCATCTAGAGGCTCAAAATCATGAAGCCCAAAAAGAGACCAAATGCAAGCAAGATGGATGAAACCAACCACGAGTAGTCCAATCCTTGACTCTACCTACTCTAGGAGGCTATGAAGCATGTGATTGAGAGTCACGTCCACCATGAACATTCTAATTGCATATGCATTGACATTCATAAAAGGGGGGGTGATCTGTATTGGAGGGCAAAGTCAATGCCTCTCTACCAACTATACATGAGACATTGTCCCATTGATCCAAAAAACATGTAAATGAGCCACTTCAAGTGCAATTTTATTCACTTGCACTTAAATCTACATGAGAACATTGAAACAAATCATTGCCTTGACATAAAGCAAAAAAGTACAAATATCAACAAAATAACTTTTAAAAATAGTGAAATTTTATATTTTCAAATGCTAAAAAAATTCATGCTAAAGCATGTCAAATCTAGACAAGTTTAGAAAAGACAATGGACTAATCTCCTAAAAGAATCATACTCCATGAAAAAGTTTTAGACCTAAAAATCCTCAAGAAATCATGTAAATTCAATCCTAAGCTACCTATGTTCTTGTGTTTGAGAATCCTCTACTATCTATAAAATAGACAATGAGAAGTAACAAGTTCAATTTGAATTAATTTAAAATTAACAAAAGAGTTTAACTTTATATAGAAGCATATATTCTTAAACATCACCAAATTCAATATATTTGACCAATAAAAATAACATTATTTACTTTCAATATAGATAAAATATACATTTATTACTAACTATTCAACTATTAAAAATCATAATATTTAGATAAAATCTATTAAAAACCATAATATTTAGATAAAATATATAAAATCATAAGAAAAAATATACCAGGATAATCTTATTTTAAGATAAGTACTATCTATGCCTAATTAGAAAATACCTTTATATCGTAATAAATGATTCTATCTATATAAAGTTAATAGGGAAGCAATCTCATCTGCTTCTTCCACAAACTTGGTCAGATCAGGTTGATCAGATCAGAATGACGTTTCTATATAAAAACTTGTAGGAAACTTAATAGGGAAGCAATCTCATCTGCTTCTTCGATGAGCTTGTTCAGATCAAGCTGACGTTTCTATCTATAATAGCCAACTTGCTTAGCAACTCATAGGAAAGCAATAATGGAGTCAATCTCATCTGTTTCTTCCACAAACTTGTTCAGAACTTTTCATCTCCCTAAACACTCTCCTCTCCTTCGTCGTCTGCGTAGCTTGGTTGTTTGTGTGCAAACAGAATCAAAACCCTCTGCCCACACATCTGCCGACACAGACAAAAAGGCCAGTTTACCAGTAGAAGATGACACGTCAACTGTGCAGTTGTTCGTCAACTTAAGCTCCAAGGATGTTCCCGCTTCGCGAGCTTTAGCCCCCCTTTTCTGTTACGTCGTAGATGACATCATCAACAACTTCATTGAGAAACCGTTGAGGCCATCGGTGGATCCCAAGTTTGTTTTAGCCGGTAACTTTTCCCCCGACAAGGAGACTAAGGCGACTGACTGTCTGAAATTCTGAGGTACAATGCTAACGTGTCTCAACGGAGTGTACATGCGAAATGGCACCAATCCCAGTCATCTTTCGTGGGGCGCTTACCATTCTTTCAACGGGAACAACATGCTGCATGCCATCCGTATTCGAAATGGCCGCCCCACGTTTTGTAGCCACTTCGTTCGCACCAACAAATACGTTGAATAAAGCAACGTGCGGGGTCTGGTGATGCGCAACGTCTTCTCCGGCTTCCATGGCGTTGTTGGCCTGGCCAGGGGGCGCTTTTCTTTTCCAAAATCGCTCTCGGGCTCTTCAATCCTCTCAATGGCTGTGACCTCGCCAATACCAGTCTTCTATTCTTCGACAACAAGTTAATGGCCTTGGGCGAGTCCGATGTACTACATGGTTGGGCCAGCACACTCTAAGCGTTGCCCGCTTAGGTGGCTGGTGTGGGCCCCTTTAATCCATCCGTTCGCCGTTTGTGATCGCCGTTCCCGTTTCTATTAATCCCACCCAAAGTTTAATTTTTTTAAACCATTTTCTCCCGCCCGTATTTCCCCCATCAGCAACAAGCAGGTTTCCGACCCGAACAGATTCATTTGCACGCATACTCGCAGCCTGTGCCAAAATGGGAGCTCTGGAACAGGGTATGGGCGTCCATTATTACTGCTGTAAATGCTCTGGTGGACACGTAAGCAAAATGTGGAAGCATAGACAAGGGACGTGAACTGCTTGCTAGGATATCTCAAAGAAACGTTCTCATTGAATGCTACGATTGCAGGATATGCACAAAATGCAGTTGTTGAAAGGGATTTAGAAACTTTCAATCGAATGTATTCGACAGGTTTAAAGCCAGACTCCACAATCTTTGACATCCTCCTCCTTGCCTATGCCGAAATGGGAGATTTGGAACGGGGTATGGACATCCACCACAGGATAAAGGAATGGAGTTTTGTCAGATGCTATAGCTGCAACTACCGTGGTAGACATGTATGCAAAATGTGGAAGCATAGATAAGGCACGCGAACTGTTTGACAAAATATCCCAAAGGAATGTGGTCTCATGGAATGCCATGATTACAGTATATACACAAAAGGGATTTCGTGAAAAGGCTTCAGAAAATTTCAAAAAAATGCAACTAGTAGGTGTAAATCCAGACTCTACAACCTTTGCCAGCATCCTCCCTGCCTATGCCAAGATGGGAGCTTTGGAACAAGGTATGCAATCAATCAAAGGATAAAGGACATAATTCTTTTTTCATATGTATAAAACTTAATGGAAGGGGGATTTTGCTCAGATATTATCCTTGGAAATGCTCTAGCAAACATATATGGTAAATGTGGAAGCATAAACAAGGCACGTAAACTGTTTGACAAAAATGCCTCAAAGAAATGTAGTCTCAGGGAATGCAATGTTTGTGGGGTATGCACATAATGGATTTTGCAAGGATGCTTTCAAAATATTTGAATTAATGACTTGTACTCCGGAATATATCTGGACACTATGTGCATGCAACCATGCAGGTTTAGTGAATGTGAGTTGTACATACTTCAATAACCCTTACTGCATTATTGACCTGCATGCTTGTGTTGGAGTATCTTGAGGACACCTTAACTTTAGCATCTTGACCTGCATGCTTGTGTTGGAGTATCTCAAGGACACCCTTAACTTTATCATCAAGATGCTAATTAAACTTGGGGTGGATGTGTGGATTTGTTTTCTTGCTGCCTGCAGATCCAATATGAATACAGGCTTAGGAGTATTTATAGCAATGCTATTTTTTATTTGTATCTTAAAATAATGTGGTTAATGTTCCCTCAACTATTTAGCAATGGGCAAGTCGTGTGAGCAAATGGTAAGGGTATTGATGAAAGATAAAGAACTAAAAGCTCCTTGGATGTAGTTGGATTGAAGGTCATAAAATGGTGCATGCTTCTTGTGTAGGAGGTCACAATATATCTATGCAAAGTTGGAGAATTGGTTTGGGAGATGAAGGCAACAAGGTATTTTTGGGACGCTAGACACTTAGTGATCCGGAGGATTTTTGTCAAAATTTTGAAGTTCCTCATTTTTCTCCAGAAACATCTTCATAAAAAAATATTGGGAATTCTGACTCCAATGCAACTCGAATGGAGTCAATCGGAGCTACGGTGCTCGAGATACACTCAGTCAAACCTTTAGTCAACTCAAAGACCCAAGTCAGAAAAAGGTCAAAAATCAAAGTTGTCAAAAGTGGTCAAGACTGGTGTAAATGCAAAAAGCTCATCGCAAGCTTTCCAATGACATTCGTTTCATCAAAATTGGAGTTCGTTTGCCCAAGTTACGAGAAGTCAAAATCGGCCAATCATGTGTAGACACGTGGCAGTCCAATCAACACCACATCATCAATCTAGTCAACGGGAACATCACTCCAAAGTGTTTGACTAGCAAATGAAATTTTGATATGGCATCACCTCACCCCTCCACGTGGCAAGCCATTATTGGCAAAAGGTAGCATGTTATTTTTATAAAAATAATAAAAATAATAAAAATAATAAAACAAATAAAAAATAATAAAAAATGCCACATTCTTTTAATAAACATGGGCTCTCCTATATTGAAGGATCTCCACCTATCTTAAAGCCCATATTAAAGCCACCCTATTTTAAAGCCATGAGTTTTGTTTTTAAAGTTTTAATTTTTTTTTAAAAAGCCTATTTTCATGGAATCCTTATTTTAAGGGATTTAAACCCTTTATAAATTATTATTACCCCTATTCAAAAGGGATAATCTCCTATAAGATAGCAATGGGATTATTTTCAAGGGATAAAATTTAAAAGATCTTCTTAAAAATATATAAATAATCCCGTAAGAGTTATCAAAACAAAATTATAGGGATTATTATTTTTCTTTTGTAAGCCCAAAATTATAAGGGCCCTTCATTATTTATCTTGAAGAGATTTTATTATGTAACGGGGGATTTCTTTTGGATTTACATGTAAATTTGGGGAGATTGTAAATCAAGTTGTTATACACCAAATTGGGTAAAATTGGTGTATAAAAAGGGGTAAATGGGTGAGAGTTTGTAAGTGTGTTTTAGCTAATTATTTTTGTAAGGAATTTTGGAGGTGATTTTTGTAAGTGGAGAGTTGGGATTTTTCTTCCTTGGAGAAATCTTATTGTAACTTCGTGCTTTTGGAGAAGCTTGTTCCCACACACTTTGGAAGTGCATTTTCAGATTTCTTTGTAATCCAAGGGGAGGCTATGCCGAAGATTGTAACCGAGTTTCTGGAGGAATAATTGGATCGGTCTCACTCTATTGGAGTGGACCCGAAGATGTAGTCACGATTGTGGCAAACTCTGTTATTAGATTGTTTGCACTTTCTCTCTTCTTCTCTCTCACATTCTGGTTATCACCTTGATTTTTAAAGCATAATTTCAATAATGTACACTTGTTTTTGAGTTTCCATTAAATTGTTTAAGTTAAGCATTCAATTATGCAATTAGTCTAGATCCTAAATCAGATCAAATTGGTATCAAAGCATTTGGTGACTAGTATTGCAGATTTGTTGTGAATGCTAACAAGATCCAGGATTCAAAAGGGCGAAGGCAAGCTTGAGGAATATACTCCTGAGATTGGGAAATGAAGAACTATTCCAAAAATGTCTGTGTCTGGAATGGAGGTACCTGAAGAACTCAGTGAGCAGGAATTTCGAAGAGCTTTTTGGCAAATGAGAGCCGCGTTGGAAATGCTACTCAAAGAAAGGGAAGAATGCATGAAACTTGAAGATGATAATGCATTGAAGCAAGAAGATCATGGAGACCATAAAGGCAAGAAGAAGCAACTAGGAGGTGGTGATGAACCCCCAAAATCTCCTCCATCTACTCCTTCTCCCCCTTCTTCTCCTTCTTCTACACATTCTCTTTCTGCTAATCCTTTTAAGGGTGTAAATAAGCCTAAGATTAAATTGGATGTTAAATTTGAACTACCTAAGTACTGTGGTGAATTAGATGCTGAAAAACTAGATGATTGGATTCAGCAAGTGGAAGTCTATTGTAGAGTCCAAAGCCTCTTTGATGATGCATCTAGGATCCAGTTAGCTACTCTTCGGTTGGGAGGTTCAGCTCTCACCTGCTGGGAGAGTAGGACTAGAGGAGAAGTTTCATAGCATGGTAAAGTCAATTTGTCTTGGTCAGAATTTTTTAATGCTCTTAAAAAGCAGTTTTATCCCCTAGGCCATATGCAACATAGTGATCCCATAATAGTGGTTTACAATTTTGGCCAACCGACATTGAAATTATTATTTTTAACTAAATCTTCACATCTGTGCACCTATAGCGCTAAACTGGTGGAGGAATTTGAAGATGGTGCAACTAGAGTCTCATCAAATTTTGTTCTTTAGATTCTAAAAAAATATTTTTTCAAAATTTTTGGAATCAAATTGCACTTTTTCCATCTCCCACTAAAATAGATTTTTTCAAAACAACATTTTTAAAAAGTGACGACACCAGATAACGATAACTTTTTCCATGAAGGATAAAATTCTAATTCTTTCAAATTTAGATTTGTAACTCTGATATCTAGTGCTTCCACTTGGTTAGATAGTTTTTTATTGAATATTTTTTCCTTAATCAGTTTCAAAGTCAAAACAAATTACAATCTCGCATAGCCAATGTGATAACGCTGTGAATCCTTTTTTGCATATGTCAAAATTTAATTTTATTTTTGTTGGATCAAGGACTTCAATATCTGTGCACCATTTTAATTTTTTTTATAATCTTCATTTTTCCACATGAAGAACAAAGAAATTCATTTTGATGAAAAACCTATGTTTAATAAAACTTTAAAAAAAAAAAAAATACATAACAAAACCAAAAACATATTGTTAAAAATTATATTCATTGGATAGCTTGTTATGAGGAATACCATAATCATTTGAAATAAATTTTAAATGAATTCATTTGATCCCCCCAAAATCTAAATCAAAAGTTATTTTTTATCAGCATTTTGATAGGTGTAAAGGAGACGCATTTATAGGTATGGTTTAAAACTAGCAAGGTTCTATCCAAGGGTGTTTGATCTAAGGCGATTTGATCAAACCCTCTTCAATTGGAATCCTTAAAATGGAGAACTTTTGCTTTAAATAATTATATTTTCTAAAAATATGTGATTTCAGCTAAAATTTGTTCCTCTCGTGAATTGTAAACCACTATTATGACAAAGACCCAACAGCTTAATAATGAACTGGAAAACTTTTAGGCAAGGGAAAGAACAATCTATTCAAGATTACACCCACGAGTTTCGTAAAAGGGCTATTGCATTAAATGTACCTTTGTACACCCAAGATACTTTGTTAAAGTACATAGGAGGTCTTCACTCATATCTCAGACATTCTATTTTGGTCTTGAACCCTAGTAATTTGGATGAAGTTTGTGTCCAAGATACACATTTAGAGTCAAGAGGAAAGGGTTCTTTTATTGATAAGTTTGATAATGATAACTCTATAAAGAAATCATTTAAGTTTGCAGAGACAGGGAAAGGAAAGAAGACAACTATAGTTAAAAAGGATGACAAGCTTTCTTGCTCTCATTGTGACAGGAAGGCTCATGATGAAGATCATTGTTGGAAGTTGCATCCGGAATTGAAGCCTAAGTGGGCTTAGAAACAAAATTAGAAACATAAAGGTAAGGAGAAAGACACAAATGTTGTTATGGATCTTGGTTCTGATTCTGATGATGAAACTAAGATAACAGCTATGGGTTTGAAAGGTAAAGCTCCTATTGCTAGTGTTTCCTTTGATAGTTGTGCTTCTACACCTAAAGCTAATGAAGTCTCTGATGATAAGAAAAGGAATGAACTTTTTCACATAAGGGTTATTGCTAAGAATGTGAAACTTGATGCACTCATAGATAGTGGTTCTCAAGTTAACTTAATTTCTGAAGATGTTGTAAGAAACTTGGGATTGAAAACTACACTGCATAAGAAACCTTATCCACTAGGCTAGATTTATGAGAATGATAAATTGCAAGTAACACGACAATGCACTTTGAAATTTGCAATCACTAGTAAGTTTGTGGATGAAGTACAGTTTGATGTGGTTCCACTAGATATCTGTGGGATAGTGCTGGGTAGCCCTTATCTATATGATCGAAAAGCTATTTTCTACAGGGAAAAGAATCATTATCATTTGTTTAAAGATGACATACAGTATATTGTACATTCTAAGATTGATCGTTCTTTTGCAAACACAGGGCAATTAAAGAGGGTAATTAATGCAAGTAAAGATTTGACTCTTATGTCTGTCAGTTCAGGTGGTTCTAGACATGAACTTGAAGTAGCTAATTAGGGTCAGATGTCGCAGGATGCACCCACAGTACAACATGAGGGAATGGTGATTGAAAGCATTGATGGTCCCTTGGGTAAAAATGTTTCTATTGTGAAAGATCGATATGTTGTTGATTTATTCTCTTTCATATCTGCATTATTGTTCAGCCTGATGCTAGTCAATATTTGTTGGCTAGTAGCTACGACAGTTGATGTAGATGCTTCTGGAAGTGATAGAATGATGTTTATGTTCAACAATGTTGTTGTAGTATTCATTGTGATTGTAAGCCAAGCTTATAGATGTACAGATGATACAGGACAAATGGGGAGGAAAATTCCTCACTTAATGTCTGAATAAATGCCACTTTTGGAGGTCCAAAAGCTCTCTAGTGGGGAGGCCTGATCCAGAGGATTTTTGTCAAATTTTGAAGTTCCTCATTTTTCTCTAGAAACATCTTCATCAAAAAATATTGGGAATTCTGACTCCAATGCAACTCGAACAGAGTCAATAGGAGCTACGGTGCTCGAAATACACTCAGTCAAACCTTTAGTCAACTCAAAGACCCAAGTCAAAAAGGTCAAAAATCAAAGTTGTCAAAAGTGGTCAAGACTGGTGTCAATGCAAAGAGCTCATCGCAAGCTTTCCAATGACGTTCGTTTCATCAAAATTGGAGTTCGTTTGCCCAAGTTACGAGAAGTCAAAATTGGCCAATCATGTGTGGACACGTGGCAGTCCAATCAACACCACATCATCAATCCAGTTAGCGGACACATCACTCCAAAGTATTTGACTGACGAATGAAATTTTGATATGGCATCATCTCACCCCTCCGTGTGGAAAGCCATTATTGGCAAAAGGTGGCATATTATTTTTATAAAAATAATAAAATATATAAAACAAATAAAAAATAAAAAAAAATGCCACATTCTTTTAATAAACGTGGGCTCTCCTATATTGAAGGATTTCCACCTATCTTAAAGCCCATATTAAAGCCACCCTATTTTAAAAAGCCATGAGTTTTGTTTTAAAAACTTTCTATGTTA
>VDFB02175259.1:135052-188719 GCA_007258455.2 Sequoia sempervirens
AATGAAAAAACAACTTTGGGTCACCAATGAGTTCTCCATATGAATGTGTCTCAATTGGTAGGTTTGTCTAAAGGCTTACAACAAAAGAAAGACAAATACAATCTTTTTGATCTCCAAGGTCATACTTGAATATGCAAGGAGAGACCATACAGATGTATTTTCTCACACTAGCAAGATCCATTAACCTTTAGGAAACCAAATGTGTGGTGTGACAATGAAAGTGCTAAGAAGTGTTTTTGATTCCCAAGATCACATAAAGTACAAGGGAAGAACTTACACACTTCAAAACAAAAGCAAGATCACAAGACAAAGAAAACAATGGTTATTTTTATCCCCAAAATGAAAGTGTGACAATGCAAAGACACTTGGTCATTTTTAATCTAAAATGAATGCAAGTTTGTTGCTCTTTTTAAGCTAGTGAGTGAAAGATGCAAGTTGTTCTTTTTAACCCAATAAGTGAAAGATGTAAGTTGTTCTTTTTAACCCAATGAGTGAAAGTTATAAGTTGTTCTTTTTAACCAAATGAGTGTGCCTAATCAAAATGATCCTATCTTAAATAAAAAAAAATGGATTAGTAATTATAAAGGAAAATATGTCCTCCAAGGATAAGCCACACACTGCCAACCAAAATCAATAGCAAAAAAACCTCTAATCTATCGAATGGAAAAATCATAAATTGAAAGATTCCTAATTAAAACCCTAATTAAGAATAACAGGAAAATGCAAATCAGAATTTCGCAGATGTGGCTCACTATTCTAGAACAGATGCAGCGAACTAGACAATGACTGTAGTATTTGAGATGGAGACTACAGGACATGGTCAAAAATAGTTATGGTGAATCCCCAATAAAATGCAGCACAAAACCTAAAAGCTACCAAATACTCAAATATGGCCAAATTTTAAATATCAAAATAGAAATGATGCAATTATTATGTCTAGATGCGAAAATAAAATTAGAGAGCTAAGAAATAACAAAAAATCATGAAAATAGACTAATAAGTTGATTTTCCCTATATCTAAACAAATGCAACTCTTGAGATGGCAACTATAGTGCTCTATTTTTGCAAATGCATCGGATGATCTGTCAAATGTTTCATGTGATCTGTCGAATGTGTCATGTCATACCACAAATGTGGTGCAATGTCTCTCATATGCATCGTTCAGGCTTACAGTTGCTTTGCAAACCTAAAACACAAAAATTCTTTCAAATCCACTAAGTTCACATCTAGTTCACCAATGTAGAATAGGGTAAAATTAAGGTAAAAGGAATGAATCAGTAAAAATCAAACCCTAGAGTCCCTAAACCAACAATGAAGTGCAAGTGAACATAGAAACATAAAACATAAAGCAATATTACCAATATCTCTATGCCATGGTTGATTCACCTCCATTTTCCTTCTCCATCTTGCTTTATATTCTTGATTTCCTCTAGATTTTGAGTATGCAACAACAAGCCTAGTGATAGTGATAGAAAAATATTGAAGATTGTACTTGTCTCCTTGAATAGCATGAACTAGTTAGCCTTTAATGTGTAGGGTTGAAATGAGAATGATAGGTCTCTTTTATAGAAAACCAAATTTGAACGAAGGGCTAGGATTAAAAGCCAATATGTCGTGGAATCAATGGCCAAGATTAAAATATGTAGTATGAAATAGGGTTATAGCTAAATTAGGGAAAAGATAGGGCTAGGTTAAGGATGGACGTTTGAGATTAAATTATAAAATAATTCAATCAAGGGTGGAAATTAATTGAGATGTGAAGAGATAAGAATGGCATGGATAAAGAGGTTGGCACAAAAAAAGAGGTTGTTGGAAAAATTAAATAATTGTAAAATTATTTAATTTAGAAGGGAAAGTGAATAATTAAGGGTGTTGTCACAATAGTGGTTTACAATTCCTAGGAGATTCTAATTTTTGCTAAAATCACATATTTTTAGAAAATATAATGATCTAAGCCTTAAAAATTTTCATTTAAGTCATTCAAATTGAAGAGGGTTTGATCAAACTACCTTAGATCAAACCCCCTTGGATAGAACCCCACTAGTTTTAAACCATACCTATAATGGAGTCTCCTTTACACCTATCAAGATGCTGATAAAAAAGCACTTTTGATTTACCTTTTGGAGGATCAAATAAATTCATTTAAAATTTATTTTTTGTAAGTATGCAGTCCTTATTATAAGCTTTCCAAAAAGTATAATTTTAAATAAATTTAATTTTATTATTATATTTATTTTTTATTTCTTGTCAATGTAGGTTTTTCACTCAAAATCAAGCTCTTTGTTCTACACATGTGGAAAAATAGTATATTATCAAAAAAAAAAATTCAAAAATATAAGCGCACCAGATATTGAAGTCCTTGATCCAACAAAAAAAATAAAATTGAATTTCGATACATACAAAAATAGTTATCTGTTATACGGTCATGGTATGTCTAAATTGTAATTGGTTTGACTTCAAAAGTTGATTAAAGAAAAAATATTTAATAAGAAACTATCTAACCAAGTGGAAGCACTAGATATCATAGTTACAAATCTAAATTCGAAAGAATTATAATTTTATGCTTTATAGAAAAAAAGTTATGTCTAATTCCAAAAAATTTGAAAAAAATATATATAGAATCTACAGACTAAATTTCATGAAACTCTATTTTGCATCATCTTCAAATTCCTCACGGTTTAGCCACTATAGTTGCTCGAAAGTGAAGATTTAGTCAAAAAAAATTATTTCAATGTCTAGTTTGGCCAAAAATTATAAACCACTATTGTGGGATCACCCTTAAATAATTAAAATAATTATTTCGTTAAGTCAAGTGCTAATATTTATGTATTGAAACTACATTAATTTTTGTATCAACGTTTCAGATCACACTCCATGATCCATCATCGGGAAGATATGCAAGCAAAAAGAGAATAATAATTTAACTCAAAAGTGAAGGAAAGGGACAAATTAGAAAGTAATTAAATAAATAAAATTTATTTAATTTATAGAAGAATAGGATAATGAATAATTAAATAATAAAATAATTATTTAATTATAGTGGAAAATGATAATAATTAATTAAATAAATAATTATTTAATTATAGAGGAAAGGGGACATTAGTGAAATAATTAAATAAATATAATTTATTTAATTAATTAATCAAAAGGAGGAAATAAAAGGATAGAAATGAATCAATTAAATAATTAAGATTATTTAATTAATAGAGGGGTGAACCCACAAAACTGGTTTACAATTCCAGTGAGGAAGGAAAAGTTGCAAAAAATGTTCCCATGCAAAAAGTTTTGGTTTTTGAGGGTTCGAACAAACATCTAGTTGGAGCGAACCCAAAGCGGGTTCACTAGAACCCCCCTTTGAGCAAACCCACTAAATGTTGGGTCCCACATTTCCCGGGGGCAAAAGCAGAGGAAAGGGTTGTGGAAAAGGGGTTCACTCGAACCCTGGTTCAAACAAACATCCAAGGGGGGTTCAATCGAACCCCCCTTTTCCCCCCTTCTCCCCCTCTAGCACCAAAAAACTCTAGAACTTTTCCTTTCAAAGCTTGAGTTGAGGATGAAAGTGGAGGAGACTTCATAGACCCAACTAGATGATGGTAGTCCTCAGAACGAGCTATCCAACGAATATAATTTTAATATTTTTTGGTTTTATAATGTATTTGTTTTTTAGTTTGATTAAACATATGTTTTTCACCAAAATCAAACTCTTTGTTCTGCACATGTGGAAAAATAACTTAGATTATAAAAAAAAATGAAAAATATCAGTGCACTAGATATTGAAGTCCTTGATCCAACAAAAAAAATTGAATTTTGATACATACAAAAAAAGTTATGTTGTATACAGTTTGCCTATGTTTGAATTGTAATTGGTTTGACTTTGAAACTTGATTAAGGAAAAAATATTCAATAAAACACTATGAAACCAATTGGAAGCACTAGATATTGTAGTTACAAATCTAAATTCGAAAAAAATAGAATTTTATCCTTCATGGAAAAAATTTATGTTGTATACAGTGAGCGTCACTCCTTAAAAATGGTGTTTACTGAAAAAAACTAGTTTTCGAAGGAGATGGAAAAAGAAGTGCAATCTGATTCCAAAATTTTGAAAAAAAATATATTTAGAATCTATAGATAAAATATCACAAATCACTAGTTTGCATCATCTTCAAATTCCTCACGGTTTAGCCGCTATAGGTGCCTGAAAGTGAAGATTTAGTTAGAAAAAATCAGTTCAGTGTCCAGTTTGGCCAAAAATTGTAAACCAGTATTGTGGGATCACCTAGAGGAAATATGACTTTAGAAGATAATTAAATAATTAAAACTATTAAATTATGCAAGCAGAAAGAGGAATGATGAAGAAAAATGGTGTTTGTAGGTGAAGGACATTTTTTGGTGTCTAAACCTGTAATAGACTTGCTCTACAAGTGTATGGAATCTTGTTGTTGGATTTGTAATACATTAAGCAAGCTTTGGAGTGTGGGGTTTTTCATTCGAAAGGTTTTTCCCCTCGTATATCTAGTGTTTTATGTTCATTGCTTGTTTTCTATTATGAATGTGTTTCTAGAATTTTTGTAACTATTAGATTAGTTTTTAAAGTTTGCATAATATCTCTTCTCAAGATTGGCATAGGAAGTTGTTTTCGCTACTCTAACTTCCTTATAATTGGTATCAGAGCCTAATCACCTTTGGTGTTAGTTGTGGGTTGTTGCAATTTTTGTGCTAATCAAGGTTTGAGTGGGAGCTTATGTAGAGGATACTTTGTGATCTTGTTGCACATATATTTTTTCAAATGGAAAGCATATCTGGGAGGATTAAGGTAGAGAAGTTTTCTGGAATCAACTTTGAAATGTGGAAGCTAAAAATGGAAGATTTATTGATTGATCAAGATCTATGGGATGCAGTGGATGAAAATGTCCAAAGGCCTACAAATACATTTGTGGTTGCAAAATATGATGTGATGGATAGAAAAGCTAAAGGTCTCGTTAGATTGTCTTGTAGATTAAATACTGATAAATATCCATGAAGAATCCACTTTGAAGAATCTTTGGAAGAGGTTAGGTGAGATATACCAAGCCAAATCTCTAGTAAATAAGATTTTCTTAAGAAGTTGTATTCCTTCAGAATAGAAGAAGGTGGAAATTTTTTTGAGCATCTGGAAACATTCAATATGTTGGTAACTTAGTCCAAGAATAAGGGGAGAACAAATCTCTTGGTAATTCCAAGGAAATATGCTAGAACTATGGAAAATCTGAACACTTTCGAAAGGAATGTAAAGAAGAGAAGAAAAAGAAGAAAGATTTTGATTATGAGTCTGAGAAGAAAGATGGAGATGCCTTTATTGCAGCCTTGGCCACTCATGCAGGTGATAATGCATGGTTGATAGACTCAGGCGCACCTTTCCACATGACTCCTAACAAAAATTGGTTTAGTAAGTTTGAAAAATATGATGGTGGTAAGGTGTATTTGGGTGATAATTTTATCCTTGACATTTTTGGTTGTGGTAGTATTCATGTGAAATTTTTTGATGGTAGAGTTAGATGATTTGATGGTGTCTTACATATCCCAGGACTAGCAAGAAATTTATTATCTATTAGCAAGCTAATAGATATGGGTGTGTATGTACAATTTTCTAAAGCAAGTGTGAAAATGGTGAGAGGTGTTATGGTGATAGCAAGAGGAAGCAGATTAAAGGTACATTGTACTAGCTCAATGCATGAATAGTTGAATAAAATAGCACTTCTAATAAAATTAAGCCAAAAACTACTTCACTAAAAAAAGAGATAGTTTCTTCTTCTGTGAATTGTCGTGGCTTCTGGGTACCCAAGGGTGCTCTATCTATCGAATCAAAGTTACCTATAGAAAAAAACATGTTATGGCACCAAAGGCTTGTCCATATTGGAGAGAAGGGTTTAAAATCCCTAAAAAATAAGGATCTCGTTGAGGGGTTGAATAGTTGCAATCTAGGGTTTGATTTTTGTGAACATTGTATTTATAGCAAACAGACCGCGTTCAATTTTACTCATCTTATCATAAGTCTTCATGTATCTTGGATCTAATTCATTCGGATGTATTTGGTCTTGTTAATGTTGCTTCTATTGGTAAATCAGTTTATTATGTTACTTTTATTAATGATTTTAGTAGGACATGGGTATATTTTTTAAAGAGTAAATATGAAGTTTTTAGTCATTTTAAGGAGTTCAAGGCTATGGTAGAAACTCAAACTAGAAAGAAAATTAAATGGTTGATGACTAAAAATGGTGGTGAGTATTGTTCTATAGATTTTTTCATATTATGTATAGATTGCGGGATTAAAAGATAAAAGACAACTTTGTATTCTCCTCAATAGAATGGAGTTGCAGATAGAATAAACAGAACATTGATGGAAAAGGTTAGGAGCATGTTGGGTGGAGCTAATCTAGAAAAAAAAAATTAGGTTAAAGTTTTTTCAACTACTTGTTATTTGATAAATAGATCTCCTACATTAGTGCTTGTTGATAAAATACCAATGGAGGCATGCTCAGGGAAAAAACCTTCCCTTAGACATCTGAGAGTTTTTGGTTTTGAGGCATATGCACATGTTCCTAAGGAGAAGAGAACAAAGTTGGATTCTAAGGCTTCTAAATGTATCTTCATTGGCTACAACTATGGTGTGAAAGGATACTAGCTTTGGGACCCCTATTGCATAAAAGATAATTTATTCCAGAAGTGTTATTTTTAGAGAGATTAGATCTTCTCTTGCTACTTTTCAGCTAGAACAACATAAAGAAATTGAACAGAAAAAAGATGTGATTCAACTTCCTACTATTCCTAAGAAATTTGAATGAAGGCCCCAAGATAGACAAGAAGTTGAGGAGAGATCATCAAGATCTAAATCTTCAGAAGAGGAAGAAAAGGATGAAGAAGGGGAAGAACCTCCACCTCAGCTTGTTCGAAGGTCTACAAGGCATAGGCCACCACTTGAAAGGTATTGGTATTCGCCTGATGATTGGAAGTGTATATTTTCTTTGAGTACAAACATTGGTGAACTGAGATTTGTGCAAGAGGCTTTAGGTATGAATGATGTAGAGTCCTAGAAAATAGCCATGGTTGAAGAGATGACAGCTATTAAAAGAAATAATACATGGGACCTTGTACCATTTCTTGAAGGTCGGAAACCTATAGGATGTAAATGGGTGTTTAAGAAAAAGATTAGTTCAAATGGAAATGTTGAAAAGTACAAGGAACAGTTGGTTGTCAAGGGATACTCTTAGGTTGATGGTATTGATTATTGTGAGATCTTTTCTCTTGTTTCAAAAATGACATCCATTCGATTCTTATTATCTATTGCAACAACTTATGACCTAGAGGTTGAACAAATGGATGTGAAAACTGCTTTCCTTCATGGTGATTTCGAGGAAGAAATATATATAACACAACCAAAGCACTACATGGTGAAAGGTAAAAGAAAGTTGGTTTGTAAGTTAAAGAAATTTTTGTATGGCCTTAAACAAAGTCCTAGGATGTTGTACCAAAATTTTGATACATATCTGTTGAGTTTGAGATTTGTGTTGTCTAAATCTGATCATTGTGTATATTTTAAATCTAATGGTGATTGATTCATGGTAATTTCTTTATATGTTTATGACATGTTGTTTATTGGGAAAGGCAAAGGTTTTATTGCATAACTGAAATCTCAGCTCTCTACAAAATTTGAAATGGAAGATCTTGATGCAACAAAAAACATACTTGGGATGGAGATCAGAAGAGATCATGGAAACAAAAAGCTATGGCTAGGAAAGAGTAAGTATGTTCAATTTTGCAAAGGTTTAACATGCAAGATTATAAACCACTTTGTGTTCCTGCTACATTGGGAACGGAGCTCTCTATTTCATAATGTCCTGCATCCCCATCAGAGATGGAAGACATGAGCAGAGTGTCTTACCAAAGTGCAATTGGAAGCTTATTGTTCTTAGCATAATATTAAATTGGTTATAAACACAAGTAGTTGTGTATCAATTAAACTGTTTCTAACAGTTTCATCTCCAAATTGCTTATGCATGCCTGTATAAATACATTTACATAGTTTTAAATAAAGCATCAATTTTTCTTTGCCTCTTTCCTATCTTCATTTGGTATCAGATATTCTCTTCTTTCTTGTTCATATGTGGTTTCATTCATTGGTCTGGCATTATGAGTGGTGGTTAGTGCTTTTGAGCAATCAAGAGTTCGCAGATACTCCACTGGCCATAATCTCTATTCATTGAGCATTAATCTACAGTGCAAGTTGAATGCTGGGAACACATACCTATGAAAGGCATAAGGCGAGTGAATCTGTCAAGGAGGTCCCACATTTTTGTGTAATGTAATCCCAAGTGCAAACCCTTGCAAAAGGTATACTTTGTCAAGGCATGAAGATTAAATGGAGTTTGTTGTTCGGTGTTGAAGTTCAACAGCAGCATGTAGATTATTAGATTGGCGTGAGGAGGAATTGGAGTTTTTTGTTCATTGTTGAAGATCACTAGTCAACTTCCTGTAAGTTTATGAGCATAATTCTTCCTTTTCTCTTTGCCAGTGTTTGAGTGTATCCGTAGTTTTTTGGTGAATCAAATCTATCGGATGATGCTAGCAGTACTCTGAGTAATCATAAAGCCCAAAATATAGTCTATGATGCACTAGATTCTATTTTTCCCTCTTGGATGCTCTTCATAACACCAATAATCTCCAATTTGATGAATTGATTAGACAAGGCCTTCTAGAGTACTTTCTCTTTGATGTATTGTGTCAAGCACATAGAGTTTGTATTAGACTAGAAGAGGGATATGATGGAGATGATGGTACTGACATAGAACATCCACATAAATGTTCTTGTCTCACCACTTGAGCCTATAGAGCACATTTGAGTGCTTTATTTCATCTTTGAAAGGATATGTACAATCATCCTTGATTTTGAATAATAAATTTTAGTTTTATCACCATGTCTGCTCCTACTAAATTTCTTCTTTCAGATGCCTAGCTCCTCAAGGGGCCTAATTAAGTTGCATGGAAGACAAAGATGTGTATAATTCTTCACTTTGAAGAATTGTAGGGAATTTTTACTGGCATGGTTCAACGTCCAACTGATGTAGATGAGAAAAAGAAATTTGACAAGGTCGATGCAAAGGCCTTGATGTTGATAACTCTCAGCATCACCGATGAGTTTTAGCCTTATATTCGAGATGCCACAACATCAAAGGTAGCATGGGATGCACTGTCTACTATCTATGAGGCCAAGAACCAAACCAAGATTCTCCACCTTCAATCAAAGCTACATACACTCAATATGCAAGTTGGCAAGAAAGTAGAGGAGTTTTTGTGTTGCATATCAAAACTTTGTGCGGAGCTTGTTGCTCTTGGTGAAAAAGTGGAGGATGCTTTGCTTGTTCTGATTATGTTATGAGCTCTTCCTTCTCAATTTCGTACCTTTGTCACAAAATTAAACATCACCAAGAAGAAGGTGACTTTTGAGGAGCTAGTGAATTTGTTATAGCAAGAAGAAGCTATCCAATCAGTCTAAACTAAGTTTGAAGACAAAGCTCTCATCTTGAGACAGTAGCATGGTCCAAGGCCTTGCAAGGGGCAATCACAAAAGCAAATTTTTCCATAGAAGCTTCCAAAGGAGAATCGTTGGTGTTACATTTGTAATACCTCCTCACATGACACTATCCATTGTTGGTATAATGGGATCACTCAAGGTAATTCCATTCAAGAATTCCCCTCTAGTCGTCATCGTACTTGGAAGCACAAGGGTCATATTGTAATAGGGTGAAGCCACAATAGTGGTTTACAATTGAAGTGAGGAAGGAAAACTCATAGAAAATGAATGCATGGCAAAAAAATTGATTTTAGGGGTTCGTATGAACCTATTGATTCAACCGAACCCATTAGGGGTTCGCTAGAACCTAGGTTCGGGCGAACCCTCCTAATACTTTCCCACCAAAAAAGCAATCAAAAACCCTCATAGAAGGGGGGTTCGAATGGACCAGGGTTCGAATGAACCCAAGTTCGAGCGAACCCCTAGGGTTCGTTCAAACCCCCTTTATTCCTCATCCCCTCCCTGAGACACAAAGAAAACCTGAATTTTGGCACTTCGGAGCTCAGGTTGAGGATGAAAATGGAGGAATCTTCACAAACCCAACTCGAATCAGGCAGTCCTCAGAACAAGCTATCCAACGAATATAATTTTAATATGTTTTGGTTTTATTTTGTATTTGTTTGTTTAGTTTTATTAAACATAGGTTTTTCATCGAAAATGAAGGTCTATGTTCTGCACATGTGGAAAAATAGCAGATTATCAAAAAAAAAAAGTTGAAAAATATGAGTGCACCAGATATTGAAGTCCTTGATCCAACAAAAAAAATTGAATTCGATATATACAAAAAATTTATGCATTATACGTTAGCTATGTCCGAATTGTAATTGGTTCAACTTTGAAACTTGATTAAAGAAAAATATTCAATAAAAATTGTCTAACCACTGGAAGCACTAGATATCAGAGTTACAAATCTAAATTTGAAAGAATTGGAATTTTATCCTTCATGGAAAAAAAGTTATGCGTTATACGCAAGCGTCACTTTTTAAAAATGTTGTTTTTTGAGAAAAACCGGTTTTCGTGGGAGATGGAAAAAGAAGTGTAATCTCTATTTTTCATCATCTTCAAATTCTTCATGGTTTAGCCGCCATAGGTGCCCGAATGTGAAGATTTAGTTTAAAAAAATAATTTTAGTGTCTAGTTTGGCCAAAAATTGTAAATCACTATTGTGGGATCACTCATTCACAACTAGATATTCCATCAGATGAGGACTATGGCCTTAATCCAAACATGGTTCTTGTTTCTCACACTTCACATCCTTCATTGGACATTTGGATGATCAAATTTGGTGCAAGTCAACATATGAAAAGAAATTGAGAGCTTTTTGATATGTTGACTTATCAACCCATAAGAGATCGGGTTCTCATTATTGACAGTAAGGAGTATGTTGCAGTGGGAATGGGAACTATCACCATTCCTCTTGGGGAAAAGAGTTGTACCCTCACCAAAGTGCTCTAAGTTCTAGGTTTGACATCTAATCTTTTATATGTCAATCAACTCTTGAATCATAAGCTTCAGGTGCAGTTTCAAGTTATCAATGGTATCAAAACTTGCTTGATCTTTAGATATGGTGTGTTGCTAAATCTTTTTTGAAAGGTCGTTTATTTTCCCTAGATATTGTTACTTCCTCTACAGTTGCTCTTGCTACCTCTATATTCAAATCCATTTTTCTTTGGAATTATCATTTTGGGCACCTCTCAGCTGCCTCCCTCTATCAACTCAGCTCAAAGGAGATGGTACATGGACTTTCTTCTTTTTCTCCTTCTGTGCCTCTATGTTTTGGATGTCTTGCAGGAAAACAACATCAGGATCTGTTCAATTCAAGTTCCTCTCATGCTAAGGATTGTCTTAAGGTTGTTCATACCAATCTATGCAAACCTTTGCCTACCTCCTTTTAGGGTTGCAAGTATTTTCAATTGTTCATGGATGATTTCTCTCACAAGACTTGGGTATACTTTCTCAAATAGAAGAGTGAAGCATTTTACCACTTCCAAGACTTCTATTAGCAAGTTGTACATGAGATAGGAAAGCCTCTTCTTCTTCTCTTCTCAGATCAAGGGGGGGAATTCACATCCATAGATTTCTTGGACTTCTTGAAGAATCATGGCATCAAAAAACATTTGACTACTCCTTTTACACCCCAAAAAAATGGAATTGCACAGCGTCACAATAGGATTGTCATGGAGATGGCTTGATGCATGTTTTCCTCGGCATAATTGGAGGATCGAATTTGGGAAAAAGTAGTTCAGATAGTTGTCTATCTTCTTAATAGGGATCCTACAAATATACTATAGGATAAGACACCTGAGGAGGTATGGACTGGCTACAAGCCTTCAATTTCTCATCTTTGAGTGTTTGGTTGTACTGCATATATGCATGTTCCAACTACTAGTCAAGAAAGAAGCTTGACTCCAAGACATTCCCATGTATCTTTGTGGGCTATAGTCTAACCTCCAAAGCTTACCATCTCATGGATCCTAAGACACATAAGGTTTATGAGAGTCAAGACATTGTATGTGATGAGGCATCCTTTGACTCCATGGCACAAAAGGAAGAGACAACCACCTCTCATAAATTGCTCTCACAATCAAATAATGAGAATGAATATTTATCTCCAAAGGCAAGAGAGCTACAAGGAGAGAATTTTGTTAATCTTGATCCATTAGAACATCATTCCACACAAAATCCACAACATCAGTGTCCAAAATAGGTCCAATCCACCATTAGAGATTCTCATCTAGATTATCTTCTAGATATTTCTTTAGGAGTTAAACCAAGAAGACATACAAGAAATGAGGTAAATATAGCTCTGATGAGTTCACTTGTTGATAACATTGAACCCAATACAATTCAAGAGGCTTTGTGTCAGCCATGGTGGAAGAAGGCCATGGATGTTGAGTATGATTCCTTGATGAAAAATGGAACATGAGAACTTTTCGATCTACCTCCAAGAAAGAAACCCATAGGTTGCAAATGGATTTTCAAGAAAAAATACAAGGCAAATGGATCCATCGACAAACATAAAGCATGCCTTGTTGCTAAAGGCTATGCTCAACAAGAAGGTATTGATTATGAGGAAACTCAAGACAATTAGAGTTGTTTGTGCACTGGAAACATAGAAAGGTTGGAAGCTTCATTAGATGGATCTCAAGAGTGCTTTTTTAAATGGAGATCTTGAAGAAGAGGTATACATGTGACTCAACCCAAAGGCTTCCTTGATGAACACCATCCTCACAAGGTATGTCATCTCATTAAGTCTCCTTATGGGCTTAAACATGCCCCTAGGGCATGGTATATCAAAATATATGGTCACCTTCTATAGCATGGTTTCATGTGTAGCCCTTTAGATCCTAATTTATATATTAAGAAGGTAGACACCGAGATTGTCACTCTTTTCTTGTATGTGGATGATCTTGTAATCATAGGGAGCTCATACATTCTCATTGATGATGTAAAAAGTGATCTTAAACAATCTTTTTGATATGACAGACATCGGGCTTCTTCACTATTGTCTTGGCTTAGAGATATGGCAAAAGCCACACCATATTTTTATCTCTCAGATGAAATATGCCAAGACAATCCTGGAAAAGTTTAGAATGATAGATTGTAAACCTACATCTACTCCAATGGACAAGTGTTTGCAACTATCTAGATTCCAAGATTCAACTCCAATAGATGCTACTCTCTATCGTCTGCTTGTTGGAAGTCTCATTTATTTGACTTATACCAAACCAAATTTATACTTTTCTATCAACTATATTTCTAGGTTTATGTAGGATTCTAAGCAATTTCATTGGGTTGCAACTAATTATGCTTTGTGATATGTTCGGGGTACTCTTGATTATTGTCTAGAATAGAAGCAAAATTCTCAATTCTTCTTACAGGGATATGTTGAATCTGACTATGTTGGCTCTATTGATGATAGGAAGTCAACTACAAGGTATGTTTTTCATCTTGGATCTAGGCCTATTTCATGGATTTGTAAGAAGAAAATTGTTGTTTCTCTCTCCTCCACTGGAGCTAAATATCATGTTGCACAAGGAGCAGTGTATGAAGCAATTTGGTTGCATCATATTTTGGATGACATGGACATATCTAAGGCACAACCACATATCCTATTTTGTGACAATCAGGGGATTCTCAAGCTTGTGAAGAATCCTATTTTTCATGAGAGAAAAAAGCATATTGAGTTCAAATGTCATTTCATTCATGAATAGGTCCTGCATCACCAGATTCAGCTCCATTATTGCCCCATGAACTCTCAGATGGCTGATCTTTTCACCAAATCTCTTGGTAAGGTGAAGTTTGAATTGTTTCGGGAGTACATTTGTAAAACCAATGTAATAAGGGGGGAATGTTAGCATATATTAAATTGGTTAGTGCAAGTAGTTGTGTAACAGTTAAACTATTTCTAATTGTTTCATCTCCAAACTGCTTACGCACACCTGTATACATATATTTGCATAGTTTTGAATAAAGCATAAAGTTCTCTTCACCTCTTTCCTATCTTCAAATGTATGTTATGTTATGTACAAGACCAGACATTTCCCAAGTAGAGGGAGTTCTTTCTCGTTTTATGTCTAATTCTGGAAGAGTACATTAGGATGTAGTTAAGAGGGTCTTCAATATTTGTGGGGTACAACAGATTAATCTAAATGTTTTTTATGGTATAGTAGATCAACATTCCCTAAGTATTCATGGTTTTGTGGATTTAGATTGGGTTGGTGATGTCGACAGTAGAATGTCCACCAGTGCAAAAGAAATTTCTCTTAATGGTTGTGCAATCATTTGGATGAGCAAGTGATAGGCTGTGGTCATTTTATCCACTATAGAGGCAGAGTATATGGTGGCTACTCATGCCTATAAAGAAGCCATTTGGATGAAGTGTTTGTATCCAAATATTGGATTGAAACAAGGTGCAGTTACCATTTATTATGCTAGTTAGAGTGGAGTCTTCCTTGTGAGGAACCCAACTTTTCATGCTAGAACCAAACACATTGATGTTCAAAATCACTTCATGAGAGATATGGTCGAGGATGGTAGGGTGATGTTGGAAAAGGTAGAGACAATGGTGAATATTATAGATGCATTAACTAAGCCTATGAGCATAGTGAAATTCAGGCGATGTTCCAGGTCTATGGGCCTTTCAGACCTAAGCAGTTGATCCATGATGGTATGTTTCCCCTAGCTCTTGCAAGGTATTCGACAAGTGGGAGAATGTTGGGAAATGAGGTGTCTCAACCTTGCATATTTCTCATAGCATTTATTTTTTATTTAATCCTATAGTTGTTTCACATTATCGGTGCTTTGAAAATTGGTTTATTAGGTATCAAAAGATTCCCACATGTAGTAGTATGTTATGGAAGGCCTATTTTTAGGCACATTATGACACATTTTATGACATCTATAAGGGTCCAAAATAGGGGATATCATTTTGGATGTGAGAGCTTATTGTTTAGGCTGGAATCTTGGTTGAGAAGCCAAGCACATGGTTTTGTTAACCACAAGTGGTTTATTGTATAGCCAGAAGTCTCTAAATTGATGGCTTGAGGAGTAGTTTTGTGTGTTGATTTTACAAGTACTGTTATGTTGCCTGAATGTTGCCAGAATTCTTTTAGAATTGTTTACTGGTGATACTCATGTAATAGACTTGCTCTGCAAGTGTATGTGATATTGTTGTTGGATTGGTAATACATTGAGCAAGCTTTGGAGTGTGGGGTTTTTCACTCGAAATGGTTTTCCCCACGTATATCTAATGTTTTGTGTTTACTTCTTATTTTCTTGTTATGAATTTATTTCTGAAATTTCTGTAACTGTTAGATCAGTTTTTAAAGTTTGCATAATATCTCTTCTCAAGATTGGTGTAGGAAGTTTTTTCCACTATTCTAACTTCCTTACATAATCAAACCCCCTTCATGGAGCCTTTGCCACAACCTCCTTCCCTCCTATCCACATTGTCATAAAAAATTTAGTTCACCTTGTGTTTTCAAGATTCAAATATCATCTAAAGATGAAGTTTTATAGGTACATATCCCTAGTGTTATCTTTCTAAAAGTATACAATGTATATTTTTAATTTATAATCAACATAGGTCCATTACAAAAAGTAATGAGCTCTATTTGAGACACTAGGAAAATAAAAAACTATGGATGGATAGCAAGCTAATTGGCCTTGATCTTGGGAGAAATTTTATGGTTAATCATGCTTGAGGTGAAGTAATGTTAGGATTGGTGACTTCCCAAGAAATATTGATGTTTAGCCATACGAGCATCACCTAGATGCAATAAGGGCTAAGTGAACCATTCATGTTCATGAGAAATCCATTACTTTTGAAACATCCAAGCAATGAGATTAAATCTAAAATTGGACATAGGTAAATCTTGAGGAAACATCACATAATATATGACACATTGTGAAAAGATGACCTACTTGATAAAAAAAACTATATTGATAAAATCTTAAAATTTATAATTCAATCCACATTGATGTCCTTATTTTAATGGAAAAATCTATTTTTTTTTAATACACAAAGAGAAATGTGTTATGGTAAAATACAAGTTTAAATTTTTTGTTATTACCAATTAAAAATTGAAAAATAAATAAATTTTAATAAAAATTAACAAAATAAGTACACAATAGATATTGTAGTTAATGATGCATGTCTAATAAAACATGAAAAGATTTCATTTGTAGTTCAAGGTATACATTATGGTAAAATGTTAATTGAAAATAATAGAAATATAATTAAAAAATTTGAAAACTAAGCAAATATGATGAAAATAATATTTTAAAATAAATATATATATATAAATTAAATCTAGATAGAAAATGTCACATATTATTAATTTACATCACTCTTAAATTTTTGATAGAAAATATCACAAATCATTAATTTACATCATTCTTAATTTTTTTGATAGTTTTATTGATATAATTGATAGAATGTATTGATTATTGAAATAATGGTTGATTTTAGTTGGACATTAATTTACTTCACCATATGCATCGATGAATGGTTCCTTGTGTGGTTTTTTTTGTGCAACGAATGGCCTCCGGCAAGGGGGCCCAATATCCCCATTAAACAAGGAGGGAAGTGTCCAAGTAGAGGCCACCGAAAGAAGGGTACCATGAATTTAATTTCGACAGGGCAACTAAAGGAAATTTGGGAAGGGCTAGGACAAGATACCTAATAAGAGATGGTCCAAGTGAGTGCATTTGGGTGCTATCAATGAAAATTCATGAAGCAACAAAAAAATTGGTTGAACTGGTAGCCTTAGCTTGCAGACTAAACTTATGCATGCAAAAGGGGATTTTGGAAGTAGAAATAGAAGGTGATTCACAATTCTAATACTCAATATAGAATCAAAGTACCAAATGAAAAATTGGAAGTTAAAAGGGTGGGTTATGAAAATCAAGGACCTTTTGAAAGATTTAAGGGGTTTCTCAATTTCCCATATGTATATGGAATCCAATAAAGTAGCTGGCTAGCTAGCAAATAAAGGGGTATGTCAAAATGTGGTTGAAGTGGTTTTAGGGAGGGGTGAGTTTTATGTGGATTTTCTTGAATTAGTTGAGAAGGAAAAAGGGTACTCGTGAAAGTCTCATTTGGAAAGCTTTGAAGTACCTCAATGTATATTGTATCCCAAAGTAGATAGGTACAATTTGTAAAGCAGCAATTGATCAAGCGAATTTGGCAAAATGAGAATTGGTTGTAGGTAGCTTCTTTAGCCAGTTTAATGATTGAGTATGTGGCATGATGTTGGGCGTGTGCTAGAAAATTTTGAAAGAGATTGTGGGCTAACAAATTAAAAATGTATATAAGCAGTTGTTTTGGTACCTGGATCAAGTAAGGGGCGTGAGGGGTGCAAGTTATGTAAGTGTTTGGAAAGGATTTTTGGGTAGGTGGAAACTTGCATATGATCTGGGCCTTTTTTGTAAGTGTGTTTACCTTGATATATTTTATTTTCTAAATTTAATTGACGGAGCCACGCCCCATGGTGGTACTTATAAAAAAAAAAATTACTTTCACCATATAACAAAAGATCAATTACATTTTTGGTCAAGATATAGGTGGAATAAAGGCCAAGACACAAAGATGAGAAAGTTGTGAAATTTTTAGAACCTTAGGAGCTAAGAATGCTAGCACCAAACTACATAAGTGACATACAAGAGCAATAGGCTATTTGGTGACCAACAAGGGTGTCAAGCTACACAACCAACAACTACACCAAAGTACATAACGGATCTTTAGATTTTCTAAGGTTGTTCTTTTCATTTATTGCAATGATCGTGTCCACTCAAATTTAATTTCTAGTTACTTTCACTTTCCACAATTATGTGAAAATAATTGCAACCAAGTCAACAAATTAGTATTTAAAAAACTTAAAATTAGAAAATGTTCTGATTCACATTTTAATGGGCCCAATTATGTGTGTTCCCACTTTGATAAGCTTCTTAAACTCAAATATAGGATAGGTGATTAAAGCGTTTGAAAGATTCAAGTTGGTAAGAGAAAATATGTGGTTGACAAGTTTCAAATCGTTCAATTTTAAGAGTTAGACATCTAACCAAAAGTTGAATAGAGAATGCTCCTACCTCTCCTCAATAAAGACATTCTATTCAAGAGAGTGAAACATCCAACCAATCATTGAATGAAACACTTCTAACTTGTAGTCACTAAAATTATTCTATTTAAGAGAAATGAACATCTAACTAATTGATAATTAAATAAAAGACTCTAAACTCTCCTCACTAAATACCAATTACTTTACAAAGACTATATGTTTTTTTGTCAATCTCAGGTATGTAGAGACATTCTTGTCCATAGAGTTAATATTGTTGGGGTGTCCATCTCACCCCAGTAAGCACCGTAAATGCCAAAACTTATCTGTTGGAGTACAAAATCACATGGGATGAAAGCAAAATCCTCACCCTTTTTGACTCCACCCACAAAAAGGGCATCTGAACTCTTTGTCACTTACTCGTTTATTAAATCCTACGAGACGAATTCAGCTTTGTCTGCATTGGATGATTGGAAAGGAAGATTTTAAATCCTTAGTAGCATATGGAACACAAGTTCCATTGAAAAAAATTATAATATTTATTAAAGTGTAAAACGAATTAAAAAGTATGGAAGAGAAAAAATCAAGATAGATATACAGAGAGAATAAATTGTATCGGAGACAAGTATGTACTTTAAGGAAAAAGATTAATCTTATGCATCTTTAAAAAAAAATTAAGTGTAAAAAGTCATACGTTATAAAAAAAAAAAGTCTTAATAGACAAATTTAAAAAGACAAGAGATAAGGTTATTAAGTGATAAGAACAAAGCCATTAGTAGGGGATGAATCATGATCATCCGGCTTTCCTAAAGCATCAATAAGATTTGGATTATGAAGAATAGTGTTCTACCTAGTAATTGCACCCTTCATTTTCTTCTTCAACAAAGGGTTTAGTGTCATGAATTAGAGAAATGGCTAAAGTGATGAAATTTTCTAGAGTGTGGTCATCTAGAGGCTCAAAATCATGAAGCTCAAAAGAGACCAAATGCAAGCAAGATGGATGAAACCAACCACGAGTAGTCCAATCCTTGACTCTACTTAGAGGAGGCTATGAAGCATGTGATTGAGAGTCACGTCCACCATGAAAATTCTAATTGCATATGCATTGGCATTCATAAAAGGGGGGATGATCTATATTGGAGGGAAAAGTCAATACCTCTCTATCAACTATACATGACACATTGTCCCAATGATCCAAAAAAAATATGTAAATGAGCCACTTCAAGTGAATATCAAGTTCAACATTATTCACTTGCACTTGAATCTACATGAGAACATTGAATCGGATCATTGTCAAGACAAAAAGCAAAAAATTACAAATATCAACAAAATAACTAAAAAAAATAGTGAAATTGTATGTTTTCAAATGCTAAAAAAAACCATGCTATTAAAACATGTCAAATCTAGATGAGTTTAGAAAAGACAATGGACTAATCTCCTAAAAGAATTGTATTCCATGAAAAGGTTGTAGACCTAAAAATCCTCAAGAAATCATGTAAATTCAATCCTAAGCAACCTATGTTCTTGTGTTTGAGAGTCCTCTACTATATATAAAATGGACAATGAGAAGTAACAAAGTCCAATTTGAATTAATCTAAAATTAACAAAAGAGTATAACTTTATATAGAAGCATATATTCTTAAACATCACCAAATTCAATATATTTGACCAATAAAAATAAGATTATTTACTTTTAGTATAGATAAAATATAAATTTATTACTAACTATTCGACTATTAAAAATCATAATATTTAGATAAAATATATAAAATCATTAGAAAAAATATATCAGAATAATCTTATTTTAAGATAAGTACTATCTATGCCTAATTAGAAACTAGCATACATATATTAAATATCAATATATATAAAATAAGCCAAAAGTTATCTTATTTGAGGCACATATTTTTCATATTAAGGGTATTTTTATTTAATTTCATAATGTGATGTAATTTATTTTTTTAATAATAAATTCACTTGCAATTGTATAATTTTTTCCTAACACATTCCAATAATAATATTTATGTTTAATATAAAAGTAGTAGTTGTTTACTCTTATATCTATGTTTAATATAAAATTAGTAGTTGTTTAATATTTTTAGCTTTGTAAGTATTTGATTTTAAGTTGTATAAAGATTAATTTGAAATCATAGGAACTTATATATAGAAAAATATAACATGAACATGAACCATTTGCATTAAATTAGAACACACATACTTTCAATTTGTTAACAAAAAATAGTATAACATAGTTTTCCTTTAACACATTCTACTAAATAATAAATTTTATGTATAATAAATAATTTGTAATTTTTTTAACTGTTGTTAAATAGGTATCTTAAAAAATGCTTACATCTTCATTAACATTCATTTCAACAGTAATATATATGATTTCATTATATTTTCCATCATTGTCTATTTCAATTGCCATATATAATGCTAGACACTAGAATTTAGTGGAATTGCTCCCCAAACTTATAATTTAATGTTTTGATTAACAATAACTTTGTAAGTATCTAATTTTAGTTTTTATAATTATTAACTTAAAATTATACCAACTTGTATATAAGAAAAGATAACATCAACATCAACCTTTTCCATTTAATTAGAACACAAATAGTCTTAATTTGTTAACAAAAAATAGTTTCACTTAGTTAAACATTTATGCATTGGTTTGATGATTAGGCCCTGGCATTCTGATTTCAACCCTGCTTCTGAAACTTTTAACAAGATCTCGAATTGGGTTCGGCTGCCTAATCTTCCCCTCCATTTATGGAATGACCCTCTTCTGGAGGAAGTGGGTGAAGCCCTTGGTGATTTTTTGTTGGTGGATGATGAATCCTCTAACATTTTCCATTCTACCTTTGCTCGCATATTGGTTGAAATGGATATCTCAAAAGGGTTGCCTATAGAGATTTTACTTAAGTCTCCTAAGGGTTTTTGGGTCGAATCCTTAGACTATGAAGGGATTCCCTTCCGATGTAGAAGATGTTTTAAAACAAGTCATGTTGTTGCACAATGCGGATTTTAGAAAAAGGCAATGACGACTACATGGTGGAAAGGTGCCTCTCTACAGAATTATACAGTAAAGAAGAAATATGAACATAATAGGAGTTTTTTTGAGGTGGTTGCATCAGAATCACAAGGTCATGGGGCATCCCCTTCGGATGTCTGCTAAAGCTAAACAAGTTAATCGTGTTGAAACCCCTAAAGAGCGTGAGAATGGGTCTCAGACTACCATTTCTGGTGATAGCACTTCGGCTATCATTTCTGGTGGCTTTTCATATAAGTCTTTGCCTACACAAAGGTATAATGATGAAATCTTCAAGATAGCGGCCACAGGCATTCATCTTCAGGAAAATTATGTGTTGGCTTGGCATGATAAGGCAGTGCAAGTGGAAGAAGGCTGGATTACTATTATGGGAAAGAAAGCAAAATTCTCTAGGCCTTCTTTTGACATGAATCTTCGTTCCCACAAGAGTAGTTCTAAATGTAAATCTTGATGTGTCTTGTTTGGGGGTTGGTTGCAGGCTGGTTGCAGGCTATCCTTTTTGCAGCTTTGATTTTGTTTGTAAAGGGTTTTGGTTCCCTTCAAAACCTATTTTTTCCTTAATCAAAAACATTTATGCACTGGTAATAAGTTTTGAACAATATTTTTAAAATATTTTTAAATTGAATTTAGCCATAGATAAAATGTATAAATATTTTGCAAACATTTGTTAAATAATATTTCAAAAATACTTTCAGTTTGTTAACCATTTATGTACTGGTAACTGTGCATTATCACTATCATGAACAATAGTTTGAATTTTAATTGTCACATTGGACTTGACAGCATGTAATGTAGGTATCCCATAGTGTGCATGTAACAACCTGAATGATAGTAAACTAGAAAATGAAGCTAACATATGCATTTGTAGATATACCTTTAGATATTAAAGCACTCTTTATTGATCTTGTATATATTTAACTAAGATCTTTATTACCCTTGTCATATTTACTCATATTTGATAGTATTTTTATATTCCATTATTATCATAAAATACTCATTTTATAAGATGAAAGTACCAACAAAATATTGCTTACTTTCTAAATATATATAAACTTTTCCTATTTTGAATAATTAAGATATTTATTTTTATTTCCTTTTATTAATGTCTTCATATTCCTCATAAACATATGTATGATTTATCTTTATAGCTTTTGATCTACTTGTTAAATTTTATATTAAGAAAAAAAAGTATATAGAATTGTTTTGTGCTTCATTCTATAAAATATTTTAAAAGTATGCAATATGAACCTCTCTGTTGCTGGGAAATTTTGTACAATAATAGAAAGTTGAGGTGGAACAATGTTTGTCTCCTCAGAATAATATTTTATTTTTTGACAGAGGGTTGCAAATTGCAAGTTATGGCAGGCTCATTAGATTTAACAAAAAAGTGAAAAGAAAAGAAAGAAACAATAGCTTAGAACTTCTATTACAGTACCCATACAAAAAGAGTCTAATCCCCTTAGTTGGGAAAACTTTTCAAAATCAAAACAGAGAAAGGCTAAACAATAAGGAGTTAAAATATCCTTTTGTCATCTTCCACGAGCTAGTGGAGTGAAGCAAAACCTGAGTAAGATTTAAAAGTTTTGTTGTCTCCTCCATAGTTGTTAAAATTCAGTTCCAAGTTGAGGTTGGCCAGCTGATCTGCAACTTTTTTTCTATTTCTTCTGATATGCCAAATACACACATATTCAAGTTTTTGGATTAGAGACACAGCCTCTAGCCTAAGTATTTCCAACTTCCAATTGGAAGACTTGCCAAACTCCATACCTTTTATCAATGTTTGTGAATCACCTTCTATCATAAGGCATTGACTTCGGGAAGCCATAACCAAATTAATGTTAAGGATCATTCGTTCCATTTCAACAACACTATTAGAATTAGAGCTCATACTTTTAGATCCAAAACTAATGTTAATACCTCCCACATTGCAAATGATTGCTTTGGTTTCAAAAATCCTCAAATTCTCTTCTTTTGGATATTGAGAATATTTGATTTTTGTTTCAAAGGATTTTAATGTAAAGTCAATTAGATTCTCATGTATGTACCTCCATGTGACCAAATGTCTTAAAATTTGTATGTAGTAGAAACACATTGTAGATTTTTATACTTTAGCCCACCACACTGGTTTGATCTAGGGGTTCTTCACCTTTTGGAAGTTTGACTACAATCCCTCTTTAACTGCAACCTTATACATGGTTGTCCCTCTTCTGAACTCATCTCATTGATTCAAATCAAAAGCTCGGCTTTTTCTTACACATTTTTTGACTTAGTGTTTGTCCTAAATTTATAAATTCAAACCTTTCAGAAGGAAGACTCTTCACAAGAAATTTTGTCAAGGTAATGCTCCATATCATTACCAATTGACTTCAGTATCTTTCCTTCACTTAAATGTTTTGAGCCACAATATATTGTAGAACTACTCATGAAGACTATGGCTTTACATAACTATTTATATGGGCTGATACATTATAATTTGTAGATAGTTTAAGAGGAAAGTTCCTAAATCTACCTCCAAACCTATGTATCATCTTCTCAAGTATCCTGCTTAGTTAAAACTTAAATATAATAAAGTTTTTTGTAGGATTTTTCAAAAAATATTTTTAAGCAAGGCATACAATCATTTTAGTAGTAGCACAAATAATTCTGAATGAAATTTACAAATATCGATCTAAAAAGAGGTCTAAACATGATAAGTTGATGCCACGGATAGAGCTAACAGAAGGTGGCTATGTCAAGAAGCTTGAGCGGTATGGAGAATATGTAGGTGAGTTCACACATCTTAGTTTGTCTGAGATCTTGTCATTTTTATTCTAAAAGTTCATACTAAAATATCTTAGTTTAGAAGATTTGTACATTTCTAGTAGTTCCTTGGGTGTTCAGAGTTAAAAGGAAGATTCCTTTTCAAGATTCTTGTTTCAGAATGCTTTCTTGCAGCCTGACTTCTAGGCAATAGGCTTGGCACTGAACAAATATCAGCATAGGTAGTGACAATCTTGCATTAAACATAAAAACAAATTCTCAAATATATGTAATTTGGCTGAAAATTTGTAAGTTCATTATTATGTTGTTAACTAAAAATTGATCTAAGAAACTTTTTACTGGACTTAATTGTGACTGTAGATTTTCAATTAAAGTTTGCAAGCAACATTTGGAGGCATGAATACCTCAAAAGATTGTAAACATTTTGTTGTGTTTGTGTAGAGGAATAGAGAGTAAAACTGAAGTTACTTGTACATGTTGCAGTTTGAAAGCTTGGTATTATGACACCTAATGGTGATTCTCGCCTTTCCAAACTTGTTGAAGAGTATATGAGGGGAGATAAGAGAAATTTCGATGGGAGTCATGAAAGAATATTTTTGTATCTTTTTGAAATGTACCTTGAAGTCGAACTTGAATCTCTCTATACACAGATAAGAGATGAGCTAGATAGTTGCATACTAAGTTACTTTGCATTTCATTGGGATCACTCTATGTTTATGATTAATCAAGTAATCACTTGTCACAAAGAACAACAACCCCCTGTTTTATTTGAGTGCTTTAACGTTTATTTATCCCTACCAGGTTGAATAAACCATGAGGTTGTGGTATATATGATTTTCATGATAGGTTTATGGGTTTGTCTACACTTGATCTTATATGCAAGGAATTGTTGTCAATTTTCTAGGTTCTACAGGTTAAATCTCAACGGTATAAGCTTCAATCTATTGTGTTTAATGCTACTAGGTGAATTGTATACTAAAAGGAGTATGCATTTGGTTGAAATTTTGAATGCACTAAAATATTAGTTTCTACTCTTTTCTCGACAGTCAGTTGCTTGTTACTATCAAATCATTTCCATGATCCATATTTCACGCATAGTGGTTTACAATATGAAATTTAGCTACATCTAAAATTTTGACTAAATCATCAACCCTAGTATTTATCTGATTGAAGCACACTTAAATGTGAGTTGCCCCTACAATTAATCCCACTTCACTTAGTACCACATATGCATCTCGCTAGCTCTTCCATTTTATGTATTTGGCATTTTCCATAGAACAACATTATGCCATATCATTTTTTATTTTTGTTGTTTCCATGTTTTTCTCCCAATATACCAAACAAGTTGCAAGAAACAACGTGTTGAATAGGTTATAAAGAATCTCAAGACAAAAAATATATTTTCTACTATGTTGCATTAGTTTAAATCTATTGGTTGTCATCCCAGTTTTCATAGTGAGACAAATGTAGTTGTGCCAGTGAATGTTGATGCTAGAAGCCCTGCGTTGCTTCTAATTAGGGATGGGATGGGACTTGGAAAGAGTACGACGGTCAAAGATATAATGAAAAGGTATTATTTGATTTTATTCTCTTATTTTATAATCATAATTCATGGGATTATTCAGTGCCCATTGTAGATCAAACTTCAAAGTATTGCATAATGCAAGTATCTACTTAAGAAATCTCCATACTGTAGAGTTCCAGTTAAATTCTCTTAACATACTTTCTTTCTTGAAATAGATATATGTTTCTGAATTTGAGAGTCAAATTCTAAATTATCAAAAAAAAAATTGTAAGCTCGGTATAGAAGTGGAGAAGAATTAAATATGTTGGCAGCTACCTACTGTTGTGGAGCATGCATATCTATTGTAGGATGCATCTCAAAAAGATCTGTGTGGTTTTCCTATTGAGGGATATTTGCACTTTCACTCATAATTGCATGGATTTTGAGGGAGTTCGTTGCTCCTCTCCTAAAGAAAATCCCATGTAATATTTTTAACCGTTTTCCCATAATTCATATTTTGGAATTTTTTTATTATTCAGTTTTACCATCTAGACTAAGAGAGACATTAAGAAAAACAAAGATTAACCAAAAGATGAAAATAATCAGATTATCATCCATCTTGAGGCATAGAATGGTCCTATGCCATTTTTGTGATTTTTGCAAAATTTTGGTTCTTCTCAACATGATTGTAAGCCAATAGAAAGGCTAATTTTCAAAACTAATATGAGGGACACTGTTGTTGTTTCCATTTTCCCTTTCCTTCTCATTCCACTAATCTGATAGCATCTACTTCTTCATCTTCTAATCCTATTCCTTTTGAATACATGAACATGGTCTCATTCACTCCTATCTCTCCTCCAAGTCATGTGGAAAATATTCCTAATATAACCTTGTAGTGTAGGAAATTGTATACCTTTACAATTTCACACTACATTTGGGTCCCTTAATTAATTGGACTTAATTAAGCTCCTAATTTGCAAAATTATGCATTCCAAGCCCTATTTCACTTGTTTTCTGAAAGGGGAACCTATATTTAATTAATGAAATTGATATTTTAATCACCCTTAAATGAATGTGTCCTAGAATTTTGGGCCAAGACCCATTCACCCAAGGGAAAATGGGTCCTCGTTAAGTCCTAGACCCCAAATTTTAATATTTTTTTGGTGATATTTTAATTATTCAAATTTCATATTCAATTGTTGGCTTTTAGAATCTAATTTTCAAGAAATTAGATAAACACCTACAAATACATAGTTCTTTTATCAATTCAATATCAACAAGAAAGAGGTGAACTTTATATGAGAAAATATTATTGTCAAGAGCATTCAAGAGCATATTTATTAGTCATTTGTTGCAGCATTCAAGATCCTTTCATCTTGTTCAAGTTTATGTGTGTTCATGTCATCATGTGAAGGCTTATATGCATTGTTGATCCTAAAGAATCCAAGCATTCAATTATCCAATAAATCAAGCAAAGCAAGATCATGTTCCTCGGAGTGATGTGTTTGACTTCAGTCCTCTAAGGGAAGCCATTAAAGGTTTGGTGAGTTGTAGCAAGCAAGTTTTCATTCATCATTTCTTCCATTTATCAATTTTCATTATCTTTCTATCAAGGTTTAATTAATGTGCTAAGGAAGGTTGACATTCGTTGACTTTGTTAGAAATTCTCTTTCTAGTTGTCATATTCCACATGCCTTGTCATGATTTATCCCTTGGATTTTCTCTCATGTACTTGTCTTATATTCCCCGTGTCTTGTTCCTATAAAAAACCGGAAGATGTCTCATTTTAAGTTAAGTTCAAAATTTGTGGATGTCGAAAGAGCCAAAAATTCTTTAAGTTTTTTTCTTTTTTCCTTTTTATTGAATCATTTCGGATTAAAAACTTGTATGCACATAGAACCAATCAATATCAAAGCTAATTTGAAAGTTACCAACTGTTATCTTTTGTAGTTGGTTTTTTGTTCAGTTGGACAAGACTGTATGCTATATCATTTAAGGGTGCATACTTAACCTACCCGGTGTTCAAATTAAACCCCTCTTCTTTAAAAGCTCACACCATTCTATGCCTAGTTGTGAAGCAATTTGGTGAAGTATAGAGTGGTTTGATTTGATTTGGTTAATTCTTGGGGAATGCATGGATAATACATGGGAGCCTTTTTACTTTTCAAGTACTTTTGATGCTTTATTTTAGATTAGATATTTAAATTTCAGAAAATGTTCCAAAAAGTAGATGAATGAATGGAAATTTCATTGCAAATATTTTGTTTCCATTGTATTGTTGAATTCTTAAAGCTAAATCTACTTATGTATCAGCAAAGTTGTTTAAAATTCATGAAATATTATTGTATATTTGTTGATTTGATGAAATTGTCTGATGACCTATCTGAGAACATCTTTCACCGAAGCGTATGATTCCTTTTAGAATTGGAAATTACCGTTTACCCCTCATGATTAACAGCATTATCACAACAAAACCTGATGTGAACCTAGTATGGTCAAGACCTGACTTAAATGAGCCTTGGGATTAAGCTGAGTCAACTTGAAGATTTAGGTTGTCTTGGTTTAGTAGATTTCAAGTAAAGATAGGTTCCCGTGTTCTGTCTATGAGGATTTATATGCACTATTGGTGTACGACTAACATTGTGATCAATAGCCTCCTCCTTAGCTCTTGGTTTAGGTGAGTCGACGAGTACTACTCTTACTATCCTCCCTCTTCAAGCTCATCTTCCCTCCCTCATGATGATCTAGATTGGGAGCATGACAACTTGTTAGAGGTGTTGGATTAGAACAGTACCTCTTCTTATCTTTAGATTAGATTTGTGTGTTTGTTTGTCTTCCCTCGTGCTTGTTTGTTTATGCTTGTGCTCTCCCTAGAGGAACTTTATTACCCTTTTAGGTACTTGGATATAGGAGATAAATTTTATCATAAAACTTCTTCTTTATGTCTCATCATTCTTTTATTTTTCATAAAATTTATTTTTCACATCAGGGATGATGTAAAGCATCAAGCCATTTAAGCCTCTTCCATGTTGACCTGCATTTTTATTTGTCTTCATGTGTTCTTCTTCCCATTCCAATCTATTTTGGGGTGATGACAACTCATATCATTTACACTATACACACACACACACACACACACACACACACATATATATATATATGATCAATTCTGACCCTAAATACTTGGATCCCCCTGCATTCTCAATCTCTTTATCTCTATTTTTTCTTTGACGTTGTGAATTTTTGTTATCCCTCACATGATAATATTTCATGAATACATCTCGTCATGTATGTCATGACACAACATCTCTTGCTTTGTCTTTCTTCTCCTTATGATGACTTGTGCTCCTCTATGCAACACATATCATTCTAAGGGGGGATATCATATCTAGATTATTTTTATTTCTCAAAAATATGAATCTTGATGTCTTATGATCTTGTTGTCCAGCTTGGGGACAACCTGACTAGACTTGTCTTTTATCTTGATCTTGTTATCTATCTTGAGGGAAACCTGACTAGACTTGTCTTTTTTGTGACTACCTTGCAACACAGTTTGCAGTAGCCATAGGCCTATCTACTTTTCGTATGGTCTCCAGCATAACACAACTTGCTAGCCATATCTATAAGCATTGTCTTTTTATCTAATCATATTTTTGTCACATCTATTTTTCACTTTTTCACCTAACATGTTTGTCTACAGCTAACATGTTTGTAGTGAGATTGCAGTCAACTTTGTAAGATAGAAGATCTGTGTCCTCTTTGTGTCCTAGCTCAGCTTTTTAATTGCATATACCAAATCGAAGACCTACGTCCTATTCATCTTGAGTATATTTTCTTCAACCTCTTTCTCTACTTTATCTCACATTCGTTAGAATACATGTGCTCACTAAAGAGAGGAAAAAACTTAATGCCAAAAATTTCACCCTATGCAACTTCACATTCCATAGACCTCCCCTTTAGATTAATTAAACTCAATAATGCAATATCCCCTTCACCTAACCTTATTTTTTTCCTTGACCCCTTCATTCTCGACTATTAAAGTGAATTTTTGTCATAGATGACTATGTGTCGTGTAGACATCAATGTACCACATCAAAGTCTTGAAAAGATTATTGACTGTGTAGTTGTTAAGGCATTATACTTCCCACCTAATCACAAAATGTAACACCTTTGCTACTTGCAAGAACACTAAAAATGTCCCTTGGCATGAAAATACCCCTTTCAAAACTCCTATTCTATAATTTATTCACTATCTCTCATTCTCTCATTTTTTTACTCCCATCCTCTCAATCTCAAGTTATTGCACTCGCTTTACCAATTTTTGTGAATTTTTGTCATAGATGACTATGTGTTGTGTAGACATCAATGTACCACATCAAAGTCTTGAAAAGATTATTGACTATGTAGTTGTTAAGGCATTATACTTCCCACCTAATCGCAAAATGTAACACCTTTGCTACTTGCAAGAACACTAAAAATGTCCCTTGGCATGCAAATACCCCTTTCAAACCTCCTGTTCTATAATTTATTCACTATCTCTCATTCTCTCATTTTTTTACTCGCATCCTCTCAATCTCAAGTTATTGCACTCGCTTTACCAATTTTCTTAGCATTCTCATTCTCTACATCAAGGCTTTGACACCATTGTCATATCTTGCACTAGCTTGGACATTGCTCATTCTTCCTTTTGGTATTCTTCATTTGTTAAATGGAGGGTAACTCTATTTTCCTTATTGCATTATCATTTTATTGTGATAGTGTATTGTTCTAACACCTTTATCTATTTTCTTTATCTCATTTATTATTTTTTTAATACATCTCTATCTATCTAGTTGTCTATGGAGGTGGGAACACCTATGTGAGGGTTTGATTGAGGAAAGCCCCTAAAACAACCCCAAGCCTTTTCTTTTTTTCATGTTTGCAGGTTTTGGAGTTGTTGCATTGTGGGAGGCTTCATTTGAGGACCTCTTGTGAGTGTTTCCTCTCTTCTTTTATGTTTCATTCTTTCCTTTCTATTTCACTTAGTTTATGTTCATTTTTGTTATTTTTCTTATCTCTATTATTCTGTTATCTTAATACACTCTTGAGAATTTTAGTCATCAAATAGTTAGTAGGTTCATTGTTGTTTCTATTAGTAAACTTAGTTTCCATCCTTACAACAGTATAGCGTGTTGGTTATTTTTTTAGAACCAAACTTAATCTCAATCCTAACCTATGGGCTTGCCATGACTCAATTATCAGCTAGGTTGAGGATTGGCCAACACTTAAGTAGAGTAATTATTACTCTACTTCTTCTCTTCGGGCTCTATGAGACTCAAGGAGGGTAATCCCATATATACTCATAATATTTTACGCTTGGTCAAGAGTATTCCTTCACACAGATGCACTATTCCATGAAAATCACCTTATCAAAAACTCGACAAACCTTAGATAGAAGTGTTACTTATTTTCAAGGAGTGTGCCTTCATACTTAGAAGTGGGACATTGAAATTTAAAGTATTTTGAATCATTCTTCATCTTGAATCCTAGGCCCAGTTCAATACTAGCTCAACTAATTATAAGATAAACTAACAAGATGATCATTACTTTATCTAAGGAAGAAAATGAATTATAACTGGTAGTCAATCGGTAATACAATCTGGATTGAAGCTCATAAATTAGTGGACCATCAAGATGTCACTTTGTAACATCTAACTCACTATGTCTACAAAGTATCACTTCCTTACCAAATCCTATATGCTTTTCTCACAAACTAATGAGCTCATTTTAGCTTTAAATCAATTCTTTGAATTGAAGCATAAAACAAATTCATACATTTTGTGCAAATGAAAAAAGACAAATGAAGATGTCATTAACAATCTTCATTCATAACTTGGAAGAAAACACATGGGAGAGCAATATTTCTAAACTAAAATTCTTCTGTATTTATGATATTTCATTGTAAGACCATATTTAAGATTTATATATAGTATAACTTTCATCTTAGACTTGCTTTTGATTCATCTACTAGAGTATCTATTTACATTCTATTCCGCTATAGCATAGTATCTGTTGTGACCATGTCTAGACTCAAAATTTTGAACTCTCCTCTCCTTCCAACCATGAAATCCCCTTTATATAAATAGGGCAGCAACAATCACTCGGCTGAATTACAATTTCAATTTCATTTGAGTTCATTTCAAAACCTAATTCTAACTAACTCCTCGAAGGACTCCCCAAGTGATTTCATACATAATCATTTCAGAATAGGGGAGGAAAAAAACATGTGTAGAATATTAGCTGTCATATTACAATATTCGTTGTTTGGCAAAAAAATATTTGGTTCATATCATCTGGAAGATTATTCCACATCAGCATGAGAAAACAAAAGACAAACCATGGACACATGAAGAAAAATACCTCCTATGCAAAGACCATGGTATCATCAAAAACTAAAATAGGAGGTGACCCTATTCAAAGTCGTCGACATCCAAAAATGCCCGACCACTCATTTTCCTCAATGCAATTGGAGACCTATATCACTAGCACATCGTCATCAAAACTATCATATGGCATTAGGGAATGCAAGTACTGGCCATAGTTTGAGTCTTCATTAGCTTCGGCATTTGAAGGAGAGTCTGAAAGCATGATAGGAGAATTTTGCTTACCCAGGCAGGCCCTATGACTCTTCTCCTTCTTTCTAGCCTTCTTCACTAGCATTACCAGTTCCTTGCCTTTGCATTCAACCACTTCACTTGGAAGGGTCCTATTCCTCAAGTGGTATGTACTCTACACAATTGACTTCTTTTTATGGCCCCTAGCCCTCCTTTTCCCCTTTGAAACCTTAGGAGAAGCCATGGCTTCTTGCTCAACTATGTCTTCATAGCATTCAAACACACTTAGCTGGCTAGACCTCCTAACAAGTGGAAATGATGTACCAGCTTTTCCCATTTTCTACAAATCTAGATGAGAGATAATTAAAAAGGTTCTAGACTTAAGACCCACAAGAGAAACAACCCAATCCCAACAATTGCAGACAATTCTAGCAACAGAAATCCCAAATATACTAGAGAACCTAATCTCATACCAATTTTCTCAAGATGAAAACACTGAAACTCTATTTAGGAAAACTCAATCGCCTCTACTACTCATACCTTACTTCTTCTACAGTCTGAAAAGATAGTGTGAATAAAACAAGGATCAACCTACATTAAATTGAAAATTCGAGCATGCAAAATTAATGATTCAGAATTCCTTACGCGAGCGAATTGGTAACTATTCAATTTGGCTCTAATCTGGACTGTTCATCTTAGAGCAATTAAAAATTCATCTAAGGTGGCCATGAGCTTTGTTTTTCGACCATTATCAACTTGCTCCTTGAAAATAGTGAGGTTATTTCAAATGTTGCCATGTTTCCCTCTAACCCTGATTAATCATAGTTCATCTAATAATTAGCATGTATCGCCAACTTAATTCATGCTTCTCATTAATATCGGTGAAGTACATAGGACCAGTTTCTTAGAGATAAACTTTCTTTATACTCTTCATCGCTGATTCTCCCCAAGATTTAGGGTACAATTTAGCGATGAGGCTATTCATGCGATCATTTTCAGTCCATCAGATAATCCTACTATAAGACTTTATCAACGGTTCTCCCATTTTCCTTTCTAATCTATGTGAAATGCCCAGGATCATGCCACATTGCCTTTTTCATTTATGATCATCGCTCATCGTTGATCTACTTTGTGTTTTCCTGGCTCCATCAGCGATGTAAACATCCTGGAGATGCTCTCTATCGCCTGGTTTTGTGGTTTAACCCTTGGTTACATTTATCCTTCAATTGCACATCGCTAATTCAAACCTTGCTCTTAAGACTTTATCTACGATAGGAGATGTTGTGTTGGCACCAAATTTGGACACGTATAACCTACATAAAAAAAACATCACAAAAAACATCGCTCATAGGATCATATCATATTAGTGATAAAAATCCATTAGAGAACATCCATCGCTTATCGCTAATTTATAACCCAAGTTCTAAATCAAATCTGCAATGAACGATGAAGTTAAAACATATGGCCGTTGTTCATCTCTAATTCTCCTCATATCCTTTGCAAGCAATTAGCAATGAGAAGATTTACAACCTTTGCAATGTCCATCGTGTATTGCTGATGTGAGACTTTACATTCAAAATGAATCAACGATCAAGCGATACATAGGAAATCACATCACATCGCTCATCGCTATTCCAAATTTATCTTTTTATGGCCATCTTTGATGAGCAATAAGAACATAAAGACAAAAGTATCACTCATTTCTATTACAATTTTGAAGGCTTAAAATCCATTAGCGATGATCGATATCAAAGGGAAAGCATCAATCCCTCACTCATTGTTGATTCAAAGTGTGAATCAATGATTAAATTAGTGATGAGAGATACAACTATGAAGGCCATCAGGACATAAGTGGGAAATTTTTAAGCATGTGCTCATTAGTTGTTTTAAGAAAGGGGACTTTCCTAGGACAACATGAGATTAGTAGGCTAAAGGCTTATGAATCATGCAATACAATGGATGTAGAAGTTAGGCTATTTAAACCTAGACAAGAGAAAGGTCAGCCACATGATATTTTACGCATGTGAGAAGATTCTTAGTGACCGACAACAGGAAATACCAGTAAACAAAAAAATAGAACTCCAAGCAAATTAAAATGAAACAAAACCCTAAACCTCATATAAGAACCCTACATAGATGTAATCAAAGATTTTTTTTTAGGGTTTTAACATGAGCACACTAGAATTTTGCAAAATTTGAAAGTGCCATTAGTGGCTCTTTCTAGGGATGTTTGTTCCTTAGTGAATAGAGCAAGAATTCAGATCCTCTGGAGAAGCAGACCAAGTGCCTACTCCATTGGGCAAGAGAGTCAAAAAGTCATCTCTACCCTCCAACTGCTTTAGCTTGACAAGTCAAGCTATATCTGATTGCCCAAGGCCATCAAAAATTGTAGGCCTTTTCTTACCTATGTCATAAACAAATTTTTCATCACATCTTACTAAATCCAATATAAAGACATCACTACAACATGCCTGATTCAATATGTTGACATCTCCCAACAACTCATTGTATATAATGTTATCAACAAATTCATAATTATCATGCATCTGCAAATCGGGCATACCCTTAAAGTATTGATTATCATGTGGCAATGACTCATAAGTTTTGTCATTCAAAATATTGTAAAGTTGATAACAACTTTCCTTAATGTCTTGCTCATTACCACACTACAAAAAAAATTGATCTAGCTGAAAAATATGACACTCATACTCTACCATATAGCTGGGATTATTAAGCTCAATCTGATTGGTAGTTTGCATGTCAAAGGTGAAATAGTCATAGGAACTAATCACAATATTATGCACCTCATGCAAACTACCTCCAAGTGTATGCAAAGATATACACTCATATATTGGCACACACTATTTTTGTGTCTCAATATGTTGGTGTAGAGAATCATCAATAATCTCTACCCTATCTTTATTTGTACTCACTTTGACATCTTTTGGACACATCATACTAACATCTTCTAAATCCAAAGCTTGTTCAAAAGTGAGTAATTTTGGTTCCAAAAAATAATCTAATTTCTCTTTTAAATCAACCCCTATATCAACATGAAAAGACTCATAACTAGGCTCATCTAAATCAAGAAACAGATGCTTATCCAAATATGCACTAAAACTTTCAAAATCTTGCTTACCAGATAAGTGGACTTCATAGTTATATGTTGTTCTTAACTCATCAACGCAAGTTTCTGAATTTTTATCACCCTGCTTACTTTCGTGCTCATCATACAATGCATCATTAAAATCAAATGATTGTTTTTCATTACCCAAATTATCACCATGGTGACAAGCCTGTTCATAACTAGAGGGAATACCAAATACCCATTTTTCATATCTTTTATAATAAAGATCATTATCACTATCAAAATCAATATGAGTATTACACAATAACTGAGGGTTACTCATATGTGCATATTTCTTATATTCAGTGGTTAACAAACTTGAAATTTGTTCACTATTCAATAGACCACAATCCTAATCCATTTTTTCAACCATTTCTCTTTCTTTTCTTTTAGTAGAAAAACATGCCTTACCAGGTTGTAACTTGGGACAAACCAAGACCTTAAACCATTATCAAAATCTAGAAACTTCATAGATTGGGTTTCATCATTGATTCGACCATTTATACCTTCGTGAAAATAAAAAGAAACATTTTCACTATTATGAGCATCAGTATTTAACATTGCAACACTCTTAACCTCTTCCTTCTCAAGCATGCATTTGTTTGTATCTGAAACCACATGTATATGATCTATTGTACTCATACAGCTATTGTTTTCATCAACATTTTTATCCACAATTGAAGACAATAGAGTTTGCACATATTCATTCCTCAGTTTTCTATATTATCCAAACATGTGTAAGCCATTTGCATATTCAATATTTTAAAATCCTTTAACAATGCACTAGATCCCTCCTCAAAAGCTTCAAAATACAAATGAATGTAATCTAATGTACTAGGTCTGACATTTTTAGGGAATAGTGAAAGAGCGACAACAAATCTGTGACTGAAAGCAATACTTGACTCTTCATCTTGTTTCTTAAGTTGTTTTAACTTTGTGACAAGATTAGAAGGTTCTTTTGCAAATTCTTTCCTAAAAGCATCCACCAATTTATCCTAGAATGGAAAAGATTTCTTAGGAAAACTTAAGTACCAATCCCTAGCTTTAGCTTCAAGAGATCTGACAAAAAATCTCATCGACATATCCTAATCTCCAAATGAATGTTTCACCATGAAATTATAGAAACTTTAGACATGTGCATCTCCTTCACATATATTGCATCCATTAAATCTAGGCATCTTCTTATAGACTCGAGATGGCATAGTTTTAACTTTATAATCAATCCATGACAAGTCTAATTGGTCATACAATGAATCAAATGAATTGACAAAAGGTGCAGCAATTTGACTAATAGATCTAGTATGGTTATCTCTTAACTGGGCTTGTATAGCCATCAGGTGCCTTTTGTTCAACTCTTTAACTCCTCTTTTGAATACAACTTTCCATTCCAGCCTAATCCTAGGCTTATTCACACTTAGATTCCTATACTTTGGGGTTTCAACTTTCTAAGGATTTTTAGACTTATGGAGCTTTTTTACAATATGCATCCAAGTTTCTAATGGCATGGTTATTTCTCTTTTGTAATCCATGGATGTATGCAAATATGATTTTAACTAATGGTGCACAATCATAACCATGGAAAATTTTAAGAATAACTACAAATAGATAGTAATCCTTGATATATATTACTTCATTCTAACCATCCATACTTGCTACTTTGTGAATAAAACTTTAAGTGGAATAGAAATTGCAATCCATATGACAGGTTCAGCAAATGAAAATATGCAGAGAACTATGTACCTTCACACCTCCAATTGTTGCAACTTTGAATAGAGATTTTTCAAGTTACAAATAACAAACAGTAGCCCTTCATGTGCATAAATTATAGAGCAGAGTCGCCACCTCTTTAACAAGAGGAAAACCTTTGAAGCAAGGATATCTTTATCTGAGTTCTTCCAGCAAAGTCACCATAGGGCTACAACAAACCACTTTGCAGAATTGGAATTTCTTCAACACTTGAACTAGATGTTCATTTTGTCTTGACTCTTTGAAATGGTCTTCAACATATTTTTATCAAGGATACAAAAGTGTCCCCAACAAAGTCGCCATTTCTGTTGGTTATTTTTTTAGAACCAAACTTAATCTCAGTCCTAACCTATGGGCTTGCCACGACCCAATTATTAGCTAGGTTGAGGATTGGCCAACACTTAAGTAGAGTAATTATTACTTTACTTCTTCTCTTTGGGCTCTATGAGACCCAAGGAGGGTAATCCCATATATACTCATAATATTTTATGCTTGGTCAAGAGTATTTCTTCACACAGATGCACTATTCCATGAAAATCACCTTATCAAAAACTCGGCAAACCTTAGATAGAAGTGTTAATTATTTTCAAGGAGCGTGCCCTCATACTTAGAAGTGGGACACTGAAATTTAAAGTATTTTGAATCATTCTTCATCTTGAATCCTAGGCCCAATTCAATACTAGCTCAACTAATTATAAGATAAACTAACAAGCTGATCATTACTTTATCTAAGGAAGAAAATGAATTATAACTAGTAGTTAATCAGTAATACAATTTGGATTGAAGCTCAGAAATTAGTGGACCATCAAGATGTCACTTTGTAACATCTAACTCACTATGTCTACAAAGTATCACTTCCTTACCAAATCCTATATGCTTTTCTCACAAACTAATGAGCTCATTTCAATGTTAAATAATTTCTTTGAACTGAAGCATAAAACAAATTCATACATTTTGTGCAAATAAAAAAATACAAATGAAGATGTCATTAATAATCTTCATTCATAACTTGGAAGAAAACACATAGGAGAGCGATATTTCTAAACTAAAATTCTTCTTCATTTCTGATATTTCATTGTAAGACCATATTTAAGATTTATACAAAGTATATAACATTCATCTTAGACTTTCTTTTGATTCATCTACTAGAGTATCTATTTGCATTCTATTCTGGTATAGCATAGTATCTATTGTGACCTTGTCTACACTAAAAATTTTGAACTCTTCTCTCCTTTCAGCCATGAAATCCCCTTTATATAAATAGGGGAGCAACAAGCACCCGGATGAATTACAATTTCAATTTCATTTGAGTTCATTTCAAAACCTAATTCTAACTAACTCCTCGAAGGACTCCCCAAGCAGTTTCATATGTAATCATTTCAGAATAGGGGAGGAAAAAAACATGTGTAGAATATTAGCTATCACTGTCACAATATCCGTTGTTTGGAACAAAAAGATTCGGTTCATATCATCTGGAAGATTATTCCACATCAGCATGAGAAAACAAAAGACAAACCATGGACACATGAAGACAAATACCTCCTATGCAAAGACCATGGTATCATCAAAAACTAAAATAGAAGGTGACCCTATTCAGAGTCGTCGGCATCTGAAAATTCCCGACTACTCCTTTTCCTCGATGCAATTGGAAGTATCACCAGTACATCGTCGGGTAAGTGCACCAAGATGGTTCCCAAAAAGGGGGCTTAAGTGGCCACTTTTTTTTTCTGAAATCAGGAAATGTTGACCTTGGACGTGAAATTGAGAATAGTTACACTCTAAATTTTGAGATGGAACAAAAACAAGGATCAAAGTGCTCCGAGTCTACTTTCTAAACTACTAATTTATTTTGAAAATGGTTGAGATTAAGGGGTTCAAAAGAGGGATGTACAGAAATTGGTTTTGTTTTTGTCAGAAAAATATAACATAGCAACTCTTGTACAACCTGAGCATGGTGAAATTTTTTGTAATATTTTTAAAATCGCTACAGTCAGAAGTTAGCTAATAGCATCTAGTTGGTGTACAATTTTTCTAATAATTTTTTAATGAATATTTGATTTTTTACTAATTTTTTGAGTGGGAACTTCCTAAAAAGCAGAATTTTGGTCGTGCTCCCACTACAAATTTTTGAAAATAATTGATTTTTTTTTTCTTTTTTAAAAAATTTGTAGAATGGAGTCTAGTTTCTAAAAATGTAATTTATTTGAAATTTTGATGAAACAGTTAATTTATAACAAAAAATACTAAACACTACTTTTTGGCAAAAAAGACATACAAACAAAATAAATTATGGATGAAAGGCTTAGCATTGTCGAAAAGTGAAAAAAATTACATTCTTGGATAGCTAAGAGAGAACCTAACATTACCCATGTTTTTTATTTTGTCAATATTGAACTAGATGCAATCTTGATGGTGAGCACAGACCCGATTATGTGAAAAATTGTAGAATTTGCAAAAACATGTCTCTGGCTTTGTTGGGAATGCCCTCCAAGCCTTTGGGTTGGTATTCCAAGGAAAATAATTTCACCTTTTTCTTTTTTTAAACACGAAATAATGTGTGTGTGTTATAACGTGCTCGCGTTATAACGCGAAAGTGCCCAAAAAATTGGTACCCAACTTCATGCACCCACCCCATCATCAGAACTATCATATGGTACTAGGGAACGCAGGTACTGGCCATAGTCTGAGTCATCATCAGCTTCAGCATCCAAAGGAGAGTCTAAAAGCATGAAAGGAGAATTGTGCTTACCTAGACAGGGCCTATGACTCTTCTCCTTCTTTCTGGCCTTCTTCACTAGCATTGCCAGTTCCTTGCCTTTGCATTCGACCACTTCACCTAGAAGGTTCTTATTCCTCAAATGGTATGTACTCTACACAATTGACTTCTTTTTATGGCCCCTAGCCCTCCTTTTCCCCTTTGAAACCTCAAGAGAAGCCATGGATTCTTGCTTAGTTGTTTCTTCATGGCATTCGAACAGACTTAGCCAGCTAGACCTCCTAACAGGTGGAAATGATGTACCATCTTTTCCCATTTTCTATAAAGCTAGCAGAGAGATAATTAAAAAGGTTCTAGACTTAAGACCCACAAGAGAAACAACCCAATCCCAACAATAGCAGACAATTCTAGCAATAGAAATCCCAAATATACTAGAGAACCTAATCTCATACCAATTTTCTCAAGATGAAAACACTGAAACTCTACTTAGGGAAACTCAATTGCCTCTACTACTCATACCTTACTTCTACAATCTAAAAAGATAGTGTGAATAAAATAGCAATCAACCTGCATTAAATAGAAAATTCGAGCATGCAGAATTAATGATTTAGAATTCCTTACACGAGCAAATTAGTAACTATTCAATTTGGCTCTACATCTAGACCATTCATCTTAGAGCAATTAAAACTTCATCTAAGGTGGCCATGAGCTTTGTTTTTCGACCATTATCAACTTGCTCCTTGAAAATAGTGAGGTTATTTCAAATGTTGCCACATTTCCCTCTAACCCTAATTAATCATAACTAATCTAACAGTTAGCATGTATCGCCAAACTAATTCATGCTTCTCATTAATATTGGCAAAGTACATAGGACCAGTTTCTTGGAGAGAAACTTTCTTTATATGCTTCATCATTGATTCTCCCCAAGATTTAGGATACAATTTAGCGATGAGGTTATTCATGCGATGATTTTCAGTCCATCAGATTATCCTACTTTAAGACTTTATTGAAACAATTCTCTAGTTCTCTCACCATTTTCCTTTCTAATTTGTATGAAATCCCCAAGATCATGCCACGTTGCCTTTTTTATTTATAATCATCGCTCGTAGTTGATCTACTTTATCTTTTCCTGGCTCCATTAGCAATGTAAACATCCCAGCGATGCTCTCTAGCCCCTAGTTCTATGGTTTAACCCTTAGTTACATTCATCCTTCCATTGCACATCGCTAATTCAAACCTTGCTCTTAAGACTTTATCTGCGACAGAAGATGTGTTGGCACCAGATTTGGACACGTGTATAACCTGCATAAAAAAAACATCGCTCATAGGATCATATCATATTAGTGAGAAAAAACCATTAGAGAACATCCATCTCTTATCGCTAATCTAGAACCCAAGTTCTAAATCAAATCTGCAATGAGCGATGAAATTAAAACATATGGCCATTGTTCATCTCTAATTCTCCTCATATCCTTTGCAAGCAATTAGTGATGAGAAGATTTACAACCTTTGCAATGTCCATCGTGTATTGCTGATGTGAGACTTTACATTCAAAATGTATCAGCGATCAAGCGATACACAAGAAATCACATCACATCGCTCATCGCTATTCCAAATTTATCTTTTTATGGCCATCCGTGATGAGCAATAAGAACATAAAGACAAAACTATTGCTCATTGCTATTACAATTTTGAAGGCTTAAAATCCATTAGCGATGAGCGATATCAAAGGGAAAGCATTAGTCCATCGCTCATCGTTGATTCAAAGTGTGAATCAATGATTAAATTAGCAATGAGAGATACAACTATGAAGGTCGTCAAGACATAAGTGGGAACTTTTTAAGCACGTGCTCATTAGTTGTTTTAAGAAAGGGGACTTTCCTAGGACAACATGAGAATAGTAGGTTGAAGGCTTATGAATCGTAGGGAAAGCATTAGTCCATCGCTCATCGTTGATTCAAAGTGTGAATCAGTGATTAAATTAGCGATAAGAGATACAACTATGAAGGTCGTCGAGACATAAGTGGGAAATTTTTAAGCACGTGCTCATTAGTTGTTTTAAGAAAGGGGACTTTCCTAGGACAACATGAGAATAGTAGGTTGAAGGCTTATGAATTGTGCAATACAATGGATGTAAAAGTTAGGCTATTTAAACCTAGACAAGAGAAAGGTCAGTCACATGATGATATTTTATGTGCGTGAGAAGATTCTTAGTGATCGACAACAGGAAATACCAGTAAACAACATAATAGAACGCCAAGCAAATCAAAAATAAAACAAAACCCTAAATGTCATATAAGAACCCTACACAAATGTAACAAAGAATTTTTTTTTTAGGGTTTTAACATGAGCACACTAGAATTTTGCAAACTTTGAAAGTGCCATCACAGTGCATCGTAGGGAAGTCTACACATTGTGATGTCATCCTTGGTTGAGATCTTGTTGGTTTTCTCACAAGACCTTTTCAACCTACTCTTTCGATCTCTAAAACTCGCATCCTTTGATTTTGTGTAAATCATAAAATATAAGAAAAAACCCTTGTCTTTCCAGCCTATCACCTAAGCTTTGATCCCTGAGGTAGCCAAGGAAAATTCTCCCTTCGAGATTACGTCATTTTGAGGTGTCAAATTTCCTCCTCTACAATTACAATGAATGGTATTCTATAGGCACCATACATATTTGTGAAGTACACAATGTTTTTAATAAAATATTTCCCCGTCTTTGATTTCTTTTCTCAAAAATATTGAACATTATTCATTTCCTTCATCACTAGAAATTGAGGTCACTAGATATCATTACATAGTTACTAATTTTTTTATAAAAAAGGATGGAACATAAAATGTTGTACTATGTAGAGTCCATTGGTAAGTTTTTAAAGCTCTTCCAAATGGAATTTGATGTCAACTATAAAAAGTTAAGAATTGATTTCTTACATCATTAAAAGTGATTTCTTGAAACATCACTAGAAACTTTTGTCACTAAAGGAACTCAAATATCCAAATGTGCAAGATACAAATTGATTCTAGAGAGCTTGTACTAAATATGTAATGTCACTTATAATATACCCAACAAGAAATTTGAGCCATGTTAGGTAATTCTCTACCTAATTAGGCTCAACTATCTATACCAATATGCACTTGTAACTGTAAATGGAAATAAAAGCTTCCATATAATATCAAAATGCTTCCATAGTATTTAATAATCGGGGGTTTGTTGTTCATAGTGGTTCTCTTGCTCTACAAATAAAGTCATACATTATTTATTTCTTCTATTAATAATATGTCTAATATTAGTTTCTTATATTAGTAGAACACACACACATATTAATAATATGTCTACTATTAGTTTCTTATATTAGTATAACACACACACACATTCTATTAAATGATTGCACTTTTAATTTTAAAAATATTACTTACAATTACAAGTTTCAATCAACATAACCATTGTATCTCATTAAGTGTAAGTGGTGATTTTAATTTTATAATGAATTTTTGTTTTGTATATACCAAAAAATGGATAAAAGTAATCACTTTCCCACTTGTAGCTACAGCATAGTATTACTTCTTTGCTAAGTTATTTTTAATACAAATCCTCTTAACAAATTTAATTCAAAAAAAAAGTTATTTGACATAAGATAGTTACATTTATTGCATTGCCTTACTAATAGGATTAGTTTAGTTGATGAGATTTATTTATTTATTTTTATTTTTTGGTAGGGATGAGGGGAGTGTTTAAAGAGGTTATAGAGATTTTTTTTTTTTTTTTTGTAATTTGTTAGTTTTACCAGTAGGAATTAAAATTGTATAAATAATCGTGTTTTTAGTTAAGAATCAAGGATTGAATGTATTCATTATATTAAAGTCATTTGAGGTATAATTTTAGTCCCATTCTTTTAGAATATCATCAAGATTTTATTTCTAATGAACTTTTTGTAAATCATTAAACTTTATTAACAAATCAAAGACCACTTAGCAATTTATCTACACCCCATTAAAAAAAAAAAAACCTTTAAATTAAACTTAAATATACCATATTATTTCACCCTTGAAACCTCATCATTTTGTGACTAAGACCTGATGGTTGTGTAATGACATTTTTATACTAGAATTCAATTACAATGTTCTTTTTTCCTGTCAGAATTATCCAGGAATTTAAAAGGATCCATTTGGGTTAGTAGTCTTGCACGAGCCTATCTGAGGATTAACCTTTAGCTATGGTTAAATTGATGACAGAATGGATAGTGCTGACGGTCCCACCTGTACTCGGCCATTTGTATGGTTCCCTAAAAGTAGGGATACATGGCGCCATGGATGGGACGCTAATTAATATGCAGAGACAGGACTCAGGACCGTAGTATGTACACATTGAACACCCTCAGGAAATCAAAATTAAATTATTACAACGTTTTTGAACTGAAAATTAGACTACCTACAACGAAAACTATGAGTACAATCGAAGTATATATACATCGGAAAATCAAGGCCCCAAAAAGAAGGGGGAAGATTAATCAGAAACGAGTGGACGAGAGCTCCTTGTCGCTGACGAAGAGGCCATGGAAGCCATAAGGAACTCTGCCAGGGAGATCGACAGAGGCAACGATCTCCAGCGTTGGAGACCGCGCGTCCATAACAACGAAGCGCGACTCTCCGGTGCTTTCATTGTGCGCATACGCCACCACATAGCCGTCGTCCTCCTCGGCGTCGAGGTCGGAAGTCCGCGGAACAAAGAAGGGTTCGCTGCCAAAGCAGTTGGGGCCATAGAGCCTCGACGCCACAACGCACTCCTTGCCATCGCCTGTCTCCTCCTTATCGAAATCGAGCTTCACAATCCCGGATATCTTTGGCAACGGCGAGCCGATAGACATGTAAGCGTATCGATTCTTCTTGGTGAGGAAGCGGCCGTTCACCACGCCAAACTCGAGGCATTTGGAGGACAGAGGCGTCCTCGTAACGATGCCCGTGCTTAAATTTATGCGCACTTTCTCCACCGTGGAATGCACCAGATGAGTCCTCTCCAGGATGTGCTGCACCGGGTACGAATTCGCGGCAATGAGCACGACGACGTCGCCCTCGTCCCACGCGTTGAGCGAATGGAAGAAATTGAGCCCCGGCACTTCCACCCATTTCATTTCCGAGTCGTTGGTCGCGTAGCGCGGGAGGATTCCTAGCCGGGGAACTTTTCCAGTGTCGCAGCCGATGGGCGACCCCTCGCCGAGGATCATCTCCCACGGCTTCACCACGATCTGCGTGTCGGGAAAAATGGCGTACTTGCCCGTGATGGCGAAGTCGTGGATAAAAGAAGGCTGCAGCATGGACAGGATTCCGACGTCGGGCTCCTTCTCGCCACTGGGCGCCACTCTGAAGTAGTTGAGAAACGGCGGCACTGGACCGTAGCGAAAGGCAAACAGTTCTCCAGTCACAGGATCGAGCTTAGGATGCGCCGTCATCCCCATGAACAATTTTCCATCAAAGTCATAACGCCCCACGGTTTCCACGTCCCCGCCGTCCGTCACTCTGACCACATACGGGAGATCGGACTCGCCCAGCGCCATTAACTTGTTGTCGAAGTGCAAGAGACTGGTATTGGCCAGCCCGCCACCGTTGAAGGGATTAAAGAGTCCCAAAGCGACTCTGGTAGCAATTAGCGCGCCCCTCGCCATGCCCGCCAAGCTGTAGAAGCCTGAGAAGACGTTGGGCATCACCGGACCCCCCGCCATGTCTTCCTGAACATATTTATACGTGCGGACGAAGCGGCTGCAGAAAGTGGCCCGCCCACCCTTAATCCGAAGGGCGTGCAACATTCCGTCCCCGTCGAAAAGATGATGGCCGCTCCGGGGAACGTATCTGGGATTCGGGCCGTTGCGTATGTATACCCCGTCCAGACATGGTGGAAGAGTTCCTTGCACATTCCCACATTCTGTCGGTGCGGTTTCCTTGACGGGGGCAAAGTTCCCGGCCAACACAAACCGCGGGTCCACCGACGGCCTCAGCGGCTTATCAATAAAATTATTGATGAAGTCATCTACAGCGTTACATACAACAGCAACTAAAGGCCGTGATGATGGAAGCTCTGCAGAGTTTAAGGTCGAAAACGACTGAACATTCAAAGGCTTTAATGGCGTCTCATCCTCTGCATTAGCAGAAGCTCTATTTGTGGCAGTGGGTTTGTCTGTGGACGCAGTGGCAGGGGGTTTTGCTTCTGTTTGCACGTTGCATACAAGCAGGCGCCGCGTATGAAAAGGGCGCAGAGAGAATTTAGGGGCATTATAAAAGCAAGATTTTGCGGAACAAGGGAAAATGACTTCCATTCCCATGCTCTCTGCCAACTGCTTGTTTGTTATGGACCCCAACATTGTCTTTTAAAAGTCTCGGGAACACTATTATCCTTTGCATGATTTTGTGAGGACCATGTCTCGTTTCGACAAATATCTCTCAACTTTGGATTACAGTCTCACAATTCTCTTCCTTCAATCTCATATTATTTATTACTCAGATGAGTGGATAGGATATTAATTTGTATTGTGACAAAACAAAATTCTGTATTTTTGTTGGTATTAGAAGATGAGTGTCATAGAAGTTAAAAGATATTTGGAGTACAAAACATCCAAAAATATATATTTAAATATTTGTATTAAAAAATACTTAAAATTTAATAAAAATGTATTATAAGAAAAATAATTTGTAAGATATTTCGAGTTATATATATATATATATATATATATATATATATATATATATATATATATATTAATATAAAAAATAGTTAAAATTTAAGAGAAATGTATTATATGAAAAATAAATTATATTTTTATATAAATATATTTTATATATTTTTTAAAATAAAATATATTTATAAAAAAATTTAAATAAAATATATTTTAATATTTAAAAAATAATTGTAAAAAAATTAGTAGATAAATAGTCATCCATCAAATTTAAATTCTAAGGATGTACACTCTTAAAGTCACTTTCTATACCATGTGATGTGAAATCTTTACAAGACAATGTTATTAGGGGTAATTATTAAATATATTTTCTTAAAATAAGAAATTTGAGAAGAATGGAGTTTGGTAGGTGATTTTTGGTCTTCTATTAAATTTTTTAGATTTTTAAAAATAAAATTATAAATTCTTAATATTTAATTAAAGAAGTATATAATTTTATTTGTGATTGTTTTTGGTTTTGATTATGTATTTTTTAATTAAATCCAAAAATTATCACAACAATATTATGTGTAATGAACATTTATTAATAATTTAAAAATTAATAAAATATTAAAACACAAATAAAATTATATAGTTATTATATTATTATTTAATTTTTAATTTATTAAATAATAATAATAAATCATTATTTTGATAATAAAATAAATATATTTATTATAAATTGAAGATCTTTTAATGAAAATATAATGAACCAAACATGTGTTATTTTATATTTTCTATGAGGACCAAATTTATAAATATATACAAATAATGAATATCTTAAATAAGTTAAAATAATTTATATACCTAATTAAGGGGAAAATAGTGGTGTATGAATAATATAATTCATTCTATATAGATATATGAAAATATTTGTATTATGTATTTTATATTTTATATCATAGATTGTAATATTGTATGAAAGTATTTATTTAAATTAGAAGTCATCTTTCACTAAATTGTCACGAGTAGGGGGCTAGGAGTATCCAATCCATCAAATAATTAGGAGTCAAACATGATCCAATCATCCATAAAAAAAAAATGAACATTCATGAAGAACATTTAATCAAAAGATATACCATCATCCTCACCAATTAAACTACAACCCTTCCATATCCCATGTATATTTAAAATTACCACTTGCAACTTTAGGGGTGCAATGGATGAACCAATAGGAAATTCAAAGAGATGTGTGGATACTTGGTATTGAAGTGATTTAAAATCAATCATATCACTACAAAGGCTAACATGCATGGCTTTCATTTTATACATTAGATAATAAAGAGGAAGAAAGAAGGGAAAGATTAGTTAGAAATGAGTGGTAGTGAGATGTTTGTAGCTAACAAAAAGACCATTAAAATCATATGGAACTTTGGTAGTGAGGTCAAAAAGACCATGATCTCTAGTAGAAGGTCATTTTTCCATCACCATAAACTACAAGTCTCCTATCATCCAAATTTTGTAAGTTTAACAAATTCCAACCACAAAATTTCTTACCCTATAATCTAAAAAGAATATCAACAACAAAAAATAGGAAGACCAAAAAAGTGAAGAAAAGCTCCAACAAAAACCTCAAAGGCATGTACTTGCAAATACACTCATAGATCTTAGCAATACATACTTCAATTTACTTCACTAAAAATAAATAATTTAAAATTTTAACATATAGAATTTATGTATTTAAATTAAATAAGTAAAATGAAAATTTAAAAAATAATAATCACTATTTTATTAAAAATATACATAAAAAATTTGAATATTAAAATAAAGAATATATATATGAAAAAATTAAAATAAAACCAAGCCTCAATGAAATTTTTCAAAAAAAAAGTTTTGACTTCATGAAAATTATCTATCAATTGCAAGTATTTTATAACGTAAATTTGTTTATATCATAATAGGTTGTAACTGGCATGAACAAGCAACACCAGTATCACTTATTGGATTATTTTTTAAAATTTAAAGATGGTTTTAGCATTGGCTCAAATTTTTAAATTTGTAAGTGGTGCTAGTGAATTAAAATAGTATAGATATTTACACTAATAAGTGTTCCCTTAGTTAGGAGTACTAGATGAAATATATAGATTGATGGTACATATTAACGGTCATGAAATAGATTTTTTCCATTGATTTTTTCAAACAATACCTTAATGATAAGAAACAAAAAATGATTCAATTTATATTTATTGCTATTTTAATTTATTATTGTCTTATTCCTAAGATTTGAAAATAAAATGGTAATATCTTTTCCTATTTTATAATATGTTTCAAACCATAAATATAGGAAAATTAAGTTTTGTTATAATATCAGGGTCTATTGATTTTCCATAATAGCCTATCATTACTTGTTAATACTAGAACCTTTTTATAAACACACTCTCACGTTATAACTATGTATATCTCTCACTCTATCTAAGAATGCATATCAAATAGTTCTTGATTGCTCTTTCCAAGAATTTAGTCATTTTGGGAAGAGAGATTAAAAGATATAATTGACTAGATTCTTTCTCATATCTCCCTTAAATATATATATATATATATATGATAACTCTAACAAATTTGTGGATTTGAGGGTTTTTATTGTTTCATGCTCTTGCATGTCATTGCATGTAAGTGAAATGATGTTTTATTCTCTTCTTTGCTGATTTTATTTGATTTTGATCAATATTGGTGATGTCGAATCTTTTTTAAAAGTCACTCTATGAGTTTTTGAGGGTTTTATGGTTGATCCTCATATTCATTTTGTGGCTTCCTTTAAATAAACTATGATTAGTGGAAATGTTAATCAATCTTTACATGAGGTTAGTACAGCAAAAAAATTGGTGGATCTTCCTCAGAGAAAATGGTTTTCTTTGGACACAAGAAAAGTTGATGATTTAAAAACTAATGATTATCTTCCTCATAGTAAGGAAATTCATATAATTTTCTTTAATCTTGATTATGTGGTAAAGATTTAGTTTTCTTATAGAGACATGTTCTCATTTGTAATTTCATGGGGGTATGTTTAAATTTTTGGATTCTTGAATATTGGGCACGTAGAGCTTGGTTGATTGAAGGAGACATAGAGATTACCTTGGTTGCTAATGGGTATTTTTTGTTTCCTTTAATAATTGTGTTCATTGTGTTCATATTTTTGAAGGGGGTCCTTATTTCTTCAAGCATGTTGGACTCGTCATGACACCATGGCATTTAGATTTTATTCTAATAGTGGAACCCCCATCCAAAGTTTTGGTTTAGATCCATTTATTTTCTTTGTCTCTAATTTTCTAGAAAGATGAATGTTTAAAAATTTTGGGTGATTCTTTGGGTACTTATTTAGGAATTTCACATATTACTAGGGACAAAAAAATTCTAGTTATGCTCGTATTTGTGTTGAATTGGATCTCAATAATCCTTTACTAGAGGCCCTTAATATTCAAGTGGGATATTTTTTTGTATCAAACCCCCAATTATGAAGTCATTCCTTTCAAATATAGGGAATACCATCATTATGGACATCTTTTTTGAGATTTACCACAACTCAAATCATTGGATTCTTCAAAGAAGATACCTCAAGAAAATAAAAAAGGTCAAGAAGATAAAAAGGGTAAGCAACCAATTTAACAAGATAATCAAGGGTTTATTGTTGTTTCATCTAATTATGATGGTTTTATTATGGTTCATAGGAGAGGTAAATTTAGATCTCCTCCTCTCCCTAAAGGGAATGAATATAATGCTTGAAATAAATAAAAAATCCTTTTTGGGATATTTATTTAGATCTCAATAATCATTTGCTAGAGGCCTTTAATAAATTCAAGTGGGATATTTTTTTGGCATGGCTTGCTATTGATTCTACAATCGTATTGATATTAGGCAATGAAAAATCATCCTTAAGAGAAGCCTTATTAAGATCACAAAAATCTATGCAAATACGAATATGTCCATCAGGTTTACTAGGGTGATCCCACAATAGTGGTTTACAATTTTTGGCCAAACTGGACACTAAAATTATTATTTTTAACTAAATCTTCACATTTGGGCACCTATAGCGGCTAAATCGTGAAGAATTTGAAGATGATGCAAACTAGAGTCTTGTCACATTTTTTCTGTAGATTCTAAAAATATTTCTTTCAAAAATTTTGGAATCAGATTGTACTTCTTTTTCCATCTCCCACGAAAACATTTTTTTTTCAAAAAACAACATTTTTAAAAAGTGACGCACACTGTATAACGCATAACTTTTTTTCCATGAAGGATAAAATTCTAATTCTTTTGAATTTAGATTTGTAACTCTGATATCTAGTGCTTCCACTTGGTTAGACAGTTTTTTATTGAATATTTTTTCTTTAATCAATTTTTGAAATCAAACCAATTACAATTCGAGACATGAAATGCTGACCATTATAACATAACTTGTTTTGTATATATGAAATTCTTTTTTTTAGATCCAAGGACTTCAATGTCAGTACTCCTTATTTTTCAATTTTTTTTGATAATCTACTATTTTCCACATGTCTTGAGCAGTCTTTATTTTAGAGTAAATATGTTTAAGCAAACTAAAACAACAAATCATTAATAAAACCAAAACATAAAATTATATTCATTGGATAGATCGTTTCAGGGACTAATTGATTCTGATTGTGAAGATTCATCCATTTTCATCCTCAACCCGAGCTCTGAAGTGCCAAAATTCAGGGATTTTTTTGTGTCTCAGGGGGGATGAGCAATAAGGGGGGTTCGGTTGAACCAGGGTTCATTTGAACCCCCTTTTATAAGGGGTTTTGTTGGCTTTTTTGGTGGGAAAGCATTAAAAGGGTTCACCCAAACCCAGGTTCTAGCGAACCCCTTATGGGTTCGGTCGAACCAATAGGTTCGTACGAACCCCTAAAATCAAGTTTTTTTCCATGCATTCATTTTTTGTGAGTTTTCCTTCCTCACTTCAATTGTAAACCAGTATTGTGGCTTCACCCACTAATGACAATGATATTCGATATCCAAGGTGAATAGTCAATAGGACAGATAAAACTAGCTTTCAGAAGCTTTTTTATCTCAATCTTGACTAATAAAGTGACCTTGGGATTCATCTTACGAATCTTTTTTTTAACGAACTTAGCATTGGGACATAGAACAATATTGTGAACCACCATGGACTCATCAATACTGAGCATGTCCTCATATGAACAAGGGAAAATATCAAGATGAAAATATAATAAATTAGCATTTTATTTAAACTTGTCCAAGGAAAGACATTTACCAATCTTAATCACTTTTTCAAAAGATTTAGGATCCATAAACAACATCAAAAGTATCCCCCTTAAAGAGAGTACAATGGTCTTCGGGATGAAGTATAGGAGTATTATCATCCACATTAGATAAAGGGGGGCCTTCTCATCAATAATCATAATAGATTCTCCAAAGAATTCCTATTGATTCAAGTGATACGAGAATCGTCGTTTATGGCACTAATAAGGAGGTAAGTGAGAGTAGGCACCTATGAATTCTTCTAGCACTTTTGTTGCACTATGTTATCACTAGTGATGTCATTGATATCAACCTATGTCAACCTCTATTGTGGTTATGATGACAAGATGTTTCTGGTGTTGAGTAGGCATTGTAGATGCAACATCCAAGTCACTTGGTTTCCAAGTGCTTTTGAGAAAATTTGTCTAAAGAGTGTGCAAGGTGACAAGGGTGTGTTATGTATTGTGCTTTGCATTTCTTCTTGCTTGAAGATGTTCTTATGTGGTTTGTATATGATGATAAATGGTCCTTAAAGGTGTTACATCCAGATTTTCAAGTTCTAGATCGTGTGGCAGTAGAAGATGTGTTTGATAGTGTTTGGTCTATGTAGAAGGTTGTCTGGGAGAAATGGATTTGCTTCACAAATCTCTACATTGAAGTTTCTTTGTCTTGTGGATTTGGAAATACTAATGATCTTTGTATCTATCTTCCCTTGGATGGTTTTTTGTTTAGCTATTTCACAAGCTTGGTTCATGTGTTGTGGCTTAGTGGCAGTTTGATTGGTTGCATAGGATGATGGTATTTTCAGTTGTACGTGTTTGCACCAGTGTTGTTGAATATTTTGTTGGTGTTGGAATATTCTATGATGTTGTGTAATGTTGCTATATGGTCCACAGGAATTTTTCAAACCCAGTGAAATGTGAATTTGGTTGCTTGGTAGTGTTAACGCTAGTTTGGCCAACCTAGTGTGTTAGTGTTGTTTGCAGATGTGCTTCATTGTTTATGGAAGCATGGTGTAGTGTGTTGGTGTAGATTTGGGTCTTGGTTAACCCTTGGTGTGGTCTACCTTCACTTCTTTCCACCGCGAAGGTGCTTGATGCTAACCTATTTGTTGGTTGCATGTTTGAGGTGCATACATTTCATTAAGGCCAACTGTTACACCCCATTTTCTTAGTTACCAAGTTACTTTTACCTTCATGAGTGAAAATTTTGATAAATGTAAATCATGACTTTTGTATGATTAAATAGATATATGAAATACTTGAATATGCATTAAGATGTTTTTGATCGAATGATTATGTTTTATATTAATGGAAAATGTGATGAATGAATATGTATTCCAATTAGAATACGTTAATGCTTTGATGATGCAAATGGATTCTATGTGAGCAACTAACTACCTATGTGGTGCACTAAGTTGGATGTAGGAAGGATTCAAGCCCTCAGGTATGAGTCGGGGAGTATCACTCATGAGAGGAGCTTAATCTTAATGAGCCTAACTAAGCATACACACACTCACACCTAGTATTAGTCAAGTTGAGTCGAGTTAGTTTGGATTCGGTAAGTGAACTCTTGGTCATAGTCTTGGCTTATTGGAATAATTGGGGGGTCATCTTTGATTACTATGGTTGTTTCTTTGGATTGAATTATGTGATTAAATCTCTATATAGATTATATGTTATTCTTCATGTGTTCATATTAATATGTTAATCAATGAAGCATATACATAGAATGTATATATGCATATAAGTACATGTCCTCAATCACCCAAATGCATGGGAGTATCATTTGGACAAATGCGACATGTATATATCTATATGTACATGTTTCATGTATATATGTCAATTGATGAGAATGTGATTATATGTGTTTAAATATGAATATCAAAATATTGATATATATATATATATACTATATGTATATATATAGTAATATATATGAATGTAATTATGTTAATGGGAACGTACATGCATATATATTAATATAAATATATATATGCACATAAACATATGTATAGTCATTTGTTATATGTGTAAATATATCTATAATTTGAATTACAATAAATGGATTTGATACCT
>VDFB02175259.1:188819-235549 GCA_007258455.2 Sequoia sempervirens
AAATATAGAGAGTGATGGAGGGAGAGGTAGATTGAGAGAGGGTGAGGGGAGATAAATATAATAGAGAGGGAAGGAGAGGTAGAGAGATAATTAGAGAGGTAATTTGGGAGGGAGGGAGAGAAGTGAGTGTGGACACATATTTTGGCACCACAAGACTCCCTAACACTTCTCAAGTTTTTCACCTAAAAGGAGAGAGGTAGGCCAAAATGTGCAATGTCCCCACTCAAGACTAATGAAAGTATGAATTAAATATGCCTAAATGTAATGTTCTAGATGTAGAAAACTAATAAGTGATGTTGATTATTAAATGAAAACTAAAGAAATGTAAGATGTTTGAAAACACATTGTGATATGTAGAATGATAGATTGAATGCAATATAAAACAAGATAAAGAAGCCAAATAGAAAGAGTGCACTTGGAAATTGATAGAGTTTGGAATGAAGACTAAAGATGTCTCTGAAATTCTAGAAAATCTAATTTTTTGGCCAATTGGGACACTTACACCAAGTTGGGCGACTTAGTCCTAGATTGGGGAAACTGCTCTAGAGCCCATTTCAGCCAAATGGGTATCCTGATCTACAAAAATTTCTGAAAAACATGTGTAGTGGGACTAAGTTGCCACTGTTGGTGACTTAGTCCATTTTTGCTTTTTTGAAAATCCAAAAGTGGAAACAAAAGCCCACAATCTACACTATGTTCTCTTATTGAAATTTGGATCTGAATATGTGAAAACACCTGTGAAATAGAATATAATTTGGTTTCTAATGGGGATTATTTCCTTGGTAAAACCCCTAGTTGGTATTTAAACCTTGAAAGAGATAATGGAATCTATATAAAACCCTAGCCCTAAGTGTCTCCAAGACTAGGAAATCTGAAATAAGATGCAACCCTATTATAACATATAAGAATAAGATGCATAAATGAAATTAGAATGATGCAATCTACTCATTCCAAGAGACCCTAAATCACATTAGAAATGAATATTAATAACATGCAAACCTTCCTTAGGCTGAAAATAAAAAGAAAATGGAAGATGGAATGACTTTGAAAACAATTCCTTAGGATTGATTTGATGGCTAGTTGCATCTCCTCAACCTAGATTTCTCCACGATTCTCCATAAGCATCCATAATCAACCCTTGACAATGCAATATCTTGGACAAAAAGTGAGCTTGAAGACCTGAAAAAACCCTAGCTTTCTGCCCTAAAGCTTCAATTTTTTTGTAGATAGACTAACAAATCTTCTTGTGGAAGATATTCAATGCTTGACTCTTGAATTTGTCTGTTGAAAATGACTAAATGTTGTGAAAAATGACCTAAAAACATATATTTATAGGAATCAATACCTAATTATTCATTATTTTGACTTCACAGGCCAACATCCATTGAAAATTTGAATTAAGTCAGTGATTTTCAAGCTCAAATTTGAAAAATCCCCCAAAAGGGACTAAGTCACCACCCTGGGCGACTTAGTCCCACCAGAGGTTTTTAAGGTGGGTTTTCTAGAATTTGAATAATTTGAATGTTGTTTGTCAGGATTTGTATGATTTATGAGTGTAATAGACCTTAAGGTCCAAAATAATGGGTCTTAGGGTCTTATAAATGTTGTTTTAAAGGGTGTCTAAAATAGGACCAAATTAAGCGCAAAATTGCCTCTTTCTTCAAGAGTATACAATTTTTTGCGACATAGTGAGATAGAGAGGTGTAAAGAGAGTGGTAGGGAGTGATGGATGGAGAGGTAGGTGGAGAGGGAAGGAGAGGGAGAGGTATGGATGGAGAGAGTGGGAGGTGAGGTAGAGAGAAATAGAGAGAGTGGTAGGAAGTGATGGATGGAGAGGTAGGTAGAGAGGGGGGAAGGGAGAGAGGAAGGGAGATGTAGTGAGGGAGAGAGAGAGAGAGAGGTGAGATAGAGATAAATAGAGTGATGGATAGAGAGGTAGGTAGAGAGAGGAGATAAAGATAAGTAGAGAGGGAGGGAGAGATAGAGAGAGGAGAGACAAAGAGAAGTAGAGATGGAATGAGGGAGGGAGGGAGAGGTAGGGAGGGAGAGAAAGGTGAGATAGATATGTGTAGAGAGAGTGGTGGGTGTGATGGATGGAGAGGTAGGTAGAGAGAGGGATTGGGAGATGGAGAGTAGATAGGAAGTATGGAGGGAGAGAGAGGGAGGTAAGAGAGAAGTGAGATAGAGAGAAATAGAGTGGTAGGGAATGGTGGAGGGAGAGATAGGGAGAGAGAGGGAGAGGGGAGATAGAGAGAAGTAGAGAGGGAAGGAGGGAGGGAGGTAGGGAGAGAGAGAGAGGAGAGGGGAGATAAAGATAATTAGAGAGGGAAGTAGAGGTTGTTGGAATTGTGTGCCTCAATCCCACTGGCCTAAACCTATGAGAGAGCAATGTCAGTGTGACCGCTGAGATGTCTGGCCGAATTGCTTAAGTGTTACTTTCATGCCTTTACCGCTGACCCACATTGGTGGTAAAAGATGTTGGCAGTAGTGCGGTGTTATTGCTGACCTGAGGCTATGTTGGAGACTGCTAGTGGTAGTGCGGTGTTACCGCCACCCCGCGGCTATGTTGAAGACCTCCTGCAGTAGTGCGGTGTTACCGCCATATCGTGATAGGACTTGAAGGAGCTTGTGATGGTGTGGTGTAGTCACCACCACACCGTGAGGGTGTTGTGTCTTGGTTGTGGCAAGGCGGTGGGCATTTGAATCTATTTGGTTGGACGACGGATGCTGACTTGGCTGACTGCCGGTGTGGTTGATGTTCATTGGAGGATCACGAATGAGTTGGAGAAGTATGTTCGATGTCCAAGATCGGTTGACGGTTAGTCCAACAGAAGGAAAACAAACTGATCTAAAGAGGAAGTTGAACTATTTCCTGTCGATAGAGAACGATGGTATAAACATTGAATGTTCTGCAATAAGAAAAAGAGAGGAAGATCTAGGCAAGGTTATGCTACCAAAATCTCTCCTGATAGAATGTCTTGATCGATCTTTTGTTGTTAATCTGCATTGTATACTATGTGAGAGTATTGTAACAGTGCGAAGGTTGTAATAGACTGAGAGGTTGATGAGGGAAATGTAAAAAGGGGAGAAATGGAAATAGAACAAATTTTCTACCATTTTGTCTCTAGAATGAAACATGATGTAATCTCTATAAAGGCTTAGTGCTTGAGTTGTATTTGTAACTGTTCTATTGCATGAATAATACAATGGTGATCTGGGCTTTTGGAGTGTGGGTTTTTTTACCCGAAAGGGTTTTCCCCACGTAAATTTGTGTGTTTTCTCTCATCTTTCATGTTCCATGTTTCTTGGTTAGAATTTTTTAATGTTTGTTGTTGAAACTTTATTTGCATGAGTTTCTCTCAGAAGGGTTAATGTGGGAAATGCACTATGTCTGATTCCGCTTTGTGGCACAATTGTATGTGTCTTTGAGGCAATTTAATGAAATTAAAAGTTACTGAAGGCACTACTGTTCTTGGAGGTTTCTCTGAGATGATAAAAATTTCCCAACAAGTGGTATCAAAGCCTTCTTTTGGTTGTTGGTTCTGGGTATTTCTCTTGTGAAGATTTCTTAGTCTGTCAGGCTTCAGGAAATCTGGAGGAATTGGTTGATGTATTGATCCTTTGGTGAGTGGAAGTCTTGTGGTATTCAAAGACAACACACAACTTGAAGGATGGTGAAGATGGAGAAAAAGGAGTTGGTCATGTTGAATTGTTGTAATATGTGTCTCCTAGTTGGCAGCGGTATAACCTTAATGTATGAGGTGGAATTTTTCTGCTTCGTGGTTGTGTTGCAGCAAATCTTCCATATTGGGTGTTTGTGTGAGAGGCTCCTTGGTGATATGGAGAATCTTGGGTTGTTTATCAGCCATGGAAGAGAGTGCTTATGTTGGGTGGTGTTTCCTGGTGTTGGAAGGCATTGTTTTCTGTTAACCTCGATTGCATGAAGGCTATGGAGTTAATCATTGGATGATTTGAAAGCTTCTGAAATAGCCTATCCTTTTCTCGGATGCATGTGCCTGTTGGCGGTTTTGGAGTTGGCTTTATATGGGCCTGGAGTTCTTGAATTATTGTTTCCTTTTAAGGATGCATTGTACTTGCATCGTTGAAATCCATGCTCTTTGGATTTGACGGTTTTATAGATTTCCATTTAAAGAATCTATGGTTATGCATATTCATGATAATCCTTTATTCTGGTATAATTGTTATGGTGTTTATGTTTCAAACTTTTGAGTCATCTAGATGTGAAGTGGATATGGGTGTGCATGGGTGTTCTTGAACACAGTGGTTTTGCAGGTTTTACACGGTCAAGAAAAAAAACTTTTGGTTTTGTGGAGTTGTTAAACTATTTTCTAGACCCTAGCTTTTGGGGCATCGCTCGATGAGATAGTTGCAATTCTACATGCATGCTTTGTGCTTGGTATGAGGAGATGTGATGTCTTCTCTGCATGGGAGTGTTGGTACATGATTAGTCACTTAGCATTTCCTATGGTGTTGCTTGTTGGGTTCCTAGACTATGGTGCTCAAGTTGTGGACATGATTGGAAAATCTGATTTGGACTTGATCTGGTGTTTGAGTCATGTTGTCTGCATGGTTATTCTCTTTGAGATCTCAGTGTTGTTGTTTCCAGTGTGATGATGGGTTTGCACATTCAATGGGATTGATCTTCGAGTTATGCGGTTGGTGGTTTAGCTACCCATTGGTTGCAGTGTGATAACTCGGAAGTGGACTGTCTATATCCACGAGGTTGATGCAATGTTTGTGTAGACTTGTTAGCTGGCCTTGTCTAACGTCACTTGTGCATTGATGTGGTTGCTTTGAGATGAGAGGATGGATGGTGTTGATTACCTGAATAGTTCGTTATGAGGACCTGTAGCATGTTGTATCACGATGTCATGGATAGCTTAGATACACTACTTTGTGTAAGTTTTTGACAATGATGTAATCTCTACTTGTTTTGGAGATCTTGGTGCCACTTGATGGACATGTTGATGTGTGGACTTGAAGGATTTTTAGATTAGCAGATGTTGGGTCATGATGCTTGAGAGCTCGGTTGTCATGGTTCAGTGGGAGCTTTAGCAATGACTGTGGATTCATCACTTGGTGATGGATGGTCTTCTCTAGTGTTGTAGATGTTACTAGGAGGAGCTCTTAGATCATGTTGTTGTAGAAGGGTTCTTTCGCATTTGCATGGACACTATTTGAAGATGTGCAACATATCGAAACCATGGAGGATTCTTGGAGTCTTCGGGTTGAGGTTTTGGTGGTGCTTGATAGGTGGTGTTGGTTTTGAGTTTATTTTCTTTATGTCATGGTATACTCTTGCTTATGCACTGGATTTTTGACATTGTGCATTGCACTTGAGACCATGGTATGTTCACTTGGAGCATGGTATCTCCCAAGGGGGATGGCAAGGTCATAATGTCATGATAAGTTCCTTATTCAAATGATTGGAGCTTTGACAGTGGTATGGTGCTCATGGATACATGAAGAATAAGGTGAGGTCGTATTTCTCTTGAGAGGAGAGAACTATTGATGGTTACTCTTGATGAAGATTTTAGCAGAAAGTCTGAGAAGCCTACACCTTTGAACGTGAGTTCAACAGAGACCTATGAGGATATTTCTCTTGGATTAGTCATGATGGCTTGCATATCTTGAAGGAGTATTCTTGTTCCCACTCTTGGTCTACTCGACAGTTTATCACTTGAGAGGTATTTCCCATTGTTTCTCTCAAGTGTTTTACGCTTTCTTTCATGGATATGGATCTTAAACTGTTATTAGATGATTCTAAAGGATTCATTGTGATATATGGATAACTTGGTTATCTCCTTATGCATTGTTATTACATTCATTGATGTTGAGTTTAGGAGATGCATTGGGCATATTTTTTGAAATGGGAAATGAAATAGTTTGATCTTCTTTGAGAGGCTTACATCCATGTAGATTACATGATATATGTGTTATGTTTGATCTTGGTGATTGAACAGTTGGATGTTGTTAAGGCTTTTCTCTTGGGGTTTCAAAGGAGATCATACTTAACACAGTTGGTATTTAGAGGTGTATGTAGGAGGATTTTCTATAGGCTCATGATGTGCATAGGTGCTCTTTTTGGTCTTGGTAGTCTTCTTGGATGTTTGGTTTCACATTGCATTGGTTTGAGGTTTGGTCAGAGCTATAGTGAACACTAGCTTGTGGTCATGTGTTTTCACTCATGTTCTTGGGTGATGACATGGAGGTTCTTAATCTTTTTCCTTTGTTGGGTGTGGAGAACTTGGGAGAGTTGTGAAGACTTGTAGTGAGAGTTTTTCTTGCAAGTTATTAATTTGCAGGTTGTACATATCATTGTGGATGTTTCCTTGGTACTACATGGTTACACTTTCTATGTGCTATCATTGGTAGACTTGTTATGCTTTCAATCTTTCAGATTTGGCGTTTCTAATGCAGTGTGAGTTCCTAAAGTGTTTGTTCTTCATCTACTTGTATACATGTGGATCTTGCAGTTGTAAGTACATGGGTTGGTTATACTGGTGGAATAAGTTTACTAATGTTCGATACCTTTAAGGTATGGATGATTGGGTGTTCTAGCACTTGTTTTGGGTGCTATTTTCAATCACGTGGGTTTATCAGTTGGATAGAAGTAGTCAATCTGATTGTTGTTCTAGCTAATGTTTCTACCTTGTTTTCTGGAGTGATGGCAGTATCTTGTTGTTGATATCACTGGGATATTTTTTCTTGTGTTCATTGGACTAGTTCTTATTCACCTTGGCTTGTACCTTTCTTCCATAGGTGGCATGTTGGAAGATGACAGGGATTGTTTCCTAAACAATGGAAATCTTAGATGTTGTAGAAGTCTTGATGGATCATGAGAGCATGTTTGAGATCTATGTGGTTTCATGGAAGACTATGGTTAGTTGCAGTTGGATACTTGATTTTGTTGCAAATTTTCTGGTAGACTATTATATGCGGAAACTTGTTGATTGGATGTCCTGAATGCTGCTAATCAGAGACTTGAATAGAGTAGGGTCTGAAGTATTGGTGCAAGTGTGATCTCAATAGTTCTTGAGTGCTTTGGAAGTGCCAGTGTGATCTTTGTCAAGTGGGAGATTGTTGGAATTGTGTTCCTCAATCCCACTGGCCTAAACCTTTGAGAGAGCAATGTCGGTGTGACCACTGAGATGTTTGGCCAAATTGCTTAAGTGTTACTTTCATGCCTTTACTGTTGGCCTGCATTGGTGGTTAAAGATGTTGGCGATAGTGCAGTGTTACCGCTGACCTGCGGCTGTGTTGGAGACTACTGGCGGTAGTGCGATGTTACCGCTGACCCGCGGCTATGTTGGAGACTGCTGGCGGTAGTGCAGTGTTACCTCCACCTCGCAGCTGTGTTGAAGACCTCTTGCGGTAGTGCGGTGTTACCGCCACACCGCGATAGAATTTGAAGGATCCTGCAGTGGTGCAGTGTAGTTACTACCACACCACAAGGGTGTTGTATCTTGGCTATGGCAAGGTGGTGGGTGTTTGAATCTATTTGGCTGGACGGAGGACGCTGACTTGGCTGACCGCCAACTTGGTTGATGTTCATTGGAGGATCATGAATGAGTTGGAGAAGTTTGTTCGATGTCCAAGACCGATTGACGGTTAGTCCAGTAGAAGGAAAATGAATTGATCTATAGAGGAAGTTGAATTGTTCTTGTCAATAGAGAATGAATGGTATAAGCATTGAATGTTTTGCAATAAGAAAAAGAGAGGAAGATCTAGGAAAGGTTATGCTGTCGAAATCTCTCCTGATAGAATTTCTTGATCGATCTTTCATTGTTAATCTACATTGTATACTATGTGAGAGTATTGTAACAGTGCGAAGGTTGTAATAGACTAAGAGGTTGATCAAGGAAATGTAAAATGGGGAGAAAGGGAAATAGAACAGAGTTGCTGCCAGTTTGTCTCCAGAATGAAACATGATGTAATCTCTGTAAAGGTATAGTGCTTGAGTTGTATTTGTAACTGTTTTGTTGCATGAATAATACAATGGTGATCTGGGCTTTTGGAGTGTGGGGTTTTTTACCCGAAAGGGTTTTCCCCATGTAAATTTGTGTGTTTTGTCTCATCTTTCATGTTTCATGTTTCTTGGTTAAAGAATCTGTTAATGTTTGTTGTTGAAATTGGATTTGCATGAGTTTCTCTCATAAGGGTTAATGTGGGAAATGCATTGTGTCTAATTCCACTTTGTGGCATGGTTGTATGTGTCTTTGAGGCAATTTAATGAAATTAAAAGTTACCGAAGGCACTATTGTTCTTGGAGGTTTCTTTGAGATGATCAAAATTTCCCAATAGAGGTAGAGAAATAGAGAGAAGTAGAAAGGGAGGGAGGGAGAGAAGTGAGATAGAGAGGTAGGTAGAGAGGGAATAGGGAGATAGAGAGTAGAGAGGGAAGGAGATGGAGAGGTATAGATGGAGAGAGTGGGAGGTGAGAGAGAGGTGAGATAGAGAATGATAGAGAGAGAGTGGTAGGTAGTGATGGATGGAGAGGTAGGTAGAGAGGGATAGGGGAGATATAGATAATTAGAGAGGGAGAGGTAGTGAGGGAGAGAGAGAGAGATAAGATAGAGAGAAATAGAGAGAGAGATGGAGGGAGAGGTAGGTAGAGAGAGGGAGAGAGGAGATAAAGATAAGTAGAGAGGAAAGGAGAGGTAGAGAGAGGAGAGATAGAGAGTAGAGAGGGAATGAGGGAGGGAGGGAAAGGTGGGGGGAGAGAAAGGTGAGATAGAGAGGTGTAGAGAGAGAGAGTGGTAGGGTGTGATGGATGCAGAGGTAGGTAGAGAGAGGGATTAGGAGAGAGAGAGTAGATAGGGAAGAGAAGGAGAGAGAGAGAGAGGGAGAGAGGGAGGTGAGAGAGAGGTGAGATAGAGAGAAATAGAGAGAGTGGTAGGGAGTGATGGAGCAAGAGGTAGGTAGAGAGAGAGAGGGGAGATAGAGAGAAGTAGAGAGGGAAGGGGAGGGAGGGAGGGAGGGAGGGAGGGAGGGAGAGAGAAGTGAGATAGAGAGAATTAGAGGGTGAAGGAGAGAGGGAGAGAGAGAAGGGGGGAGAGAGAGATGGATAGGCAGAGAGGTAGTTCTTGCTCACTCAAGGGAGAGAGTCAGATAAAGAGATGGAGATAGTGAGAGAGAGGTCTAGAGTGTAAGGGATAAAAAAATAAGTGAGATAGAGAGAGAGAGAGAGAGAGAAATAATACAACCTTGCTAATTACTAAAATTTGACTGTCTAAAAATTTGTAAGATCTTCCAAAAACTAGAATTTGCATTATAACTCCTAGAGATCTGAAACCGCTCTCAAACATCATATAACTTAAAGTATAAGAAATTAAACATACATATGTAAATTTCAACTTATACTTTCATGTATATAGTTTCCCTCAAAGATAACAAGAAGAAAGAGTAAAAAAGAGAGAAGAAAAATAAATTCAATGTATTCACAAAACACAAGCACATTATAATGCGCTTGTGTTTTATCTTGCTTTGGGAATCCCCAAGCCTTTGGCTTGTATTTGCTTTGGATTTCCAACCCAAAGGCTTGGAGGGCCTTCCCAACGTCCAAAGACATGTTTTTGCATATTCTACAAAATTTCACATAATCTTGTTTGTGCTAACCATCAGGTTTGCACATGTTTCAAGGTTAAACAAATCGAACACATGTGTAATGTTAGTCTCTCTCTTAGCTATCTAACTATGTATTTTTTCGCATTTTCACAATGTCAAGCCTTTCATCTTTAATTTCTTTTGTTTGTGTGTCTGGTTTTTGGCAAAAACCAGTGTTTGGTATTTTTTCTTTATAAACTAACTGTTCATCAAAATTTCAAATAAATTACATTTTTAGAAACTAGACTCCATTCTACACATATTAAAACAAAAATTGATTTTTAATTAGTTTTCAAAATTTACAAGGGTAGCATGGCCAAAATTTTATTTTTCAGGAAGTGTCCACTTTGAAAATTAGTAAAAAAACAAATATTCATTAAAAATTTATCAGAAAAATTGTGCATAAACTACATGCTATTAGCTAATTTCTCACTGAAGTGATTTTAAAAATACCAAAAAAAAAAATTAACCTTTTGAGGGAGCCACAAAAGTTGCTATGTTATGTTTTATTGATAAAAACAACGCCAATTTTTGTGGCTCCCTCTTTTGAACCCCTTAATCTCAACCATTTTCAAAACAAATTAGTAGTTTATAAAGTAGACTCGGAGCATTATGATCCTTGTTTTTGTTGCATCTAAGTTTTTTGAGTGTAACTATCCTCAATTTTACATCCAAGGTTAGTATTTCCTAATTTCAAAAAAAAAGTCACCACTTAAGACCCCTTTTTGGCCCTCCATATTTTTGCATTTATCAATCACATATGTATAAGTATTGACATATATACATATATATAGAGGTTGGTATATGTATGTGTGTGTGTGTATATTAATAACATATATATGATATATAATGTTTGATGCATATTAAAATGTATTAAATAAAGTTATATGCTTTAAATAAAGCATGTGCAACAATGAAGAGATGTTAAATACTTTGTAAATGCATTAAGTTAAATAAAGCACATTACATAACGCTATCTAGTGTAAAGTGTTGTGGAAAAGATTATAATTGTGTATAAAGCAAGCATATGACTAAGTCAACTAAGACTACGAATCACACATGAAATAGGAGTGTTGTGTATACATTTTAAAAGTAAGTAAATGCATATTTTAACAATGTAAAAATAGTCTTTACTCACACTATCTTAAAGGGCACCAGTAAATGAATATGTGGTGACAATACTGAAGTATATGAAATGCATAAGAAGTATTTTTACTATGCTTAAGTCTTGAAAAGAAATGTCATAACCATGAGACTCAGTCAATGTAAACTTGACAAAAATATAAGAAGGAATTCAATTTTCAAACCAAGTAGAAAACTTGCTAAAAGGTTGTGTTGTTCATTGACTTAGTAAAAGAGTCTTGTTGTCTCTTGAAACAAGTTAACTCAACCATTTAAATTGTGAGGACTATTGCATGTTGTAAATCTGTGTAGATGATTCGTTGCATGGGAGTAGAAAGGTGGTAGAATTAATAGCTTGTTTGTAGCCTTTGGACAGCTCAAATTTTAGTATATATAGAGGTGCTCTTCCTATCATTTGTTACTCTTCTCATTTTGATTTCTTCATCATTATTTTGTTGTATTTTTTGTGCAATTGATTTAGAGAGCTTGAGAGTTAGTGAGTTGCTTTGCAATTATATTGTTGAGAGAATATGTAAGAGGCTAGTGGTTGGAAGTTAGTTGAGCTTTGGAGAAGTAGCAATTGTGAAGATGAAGGTTAAGGTTGGAAGGCAACATTATCAAGTTAAACTATATCTAGGCATGTTGATTTCTATTCTTCCTTTGCTTATGTTTGAAAGGTTATTTGAATAGAATGCCTTTGTTTGGAAATACTTTTTGAATACATGATGTGCTTGTTCTTATGAACTTAGATATTTCCTTGTGTTGGAATAGTCTTGAATGCATGATATGTTTGTTCTTATGAACTCAGTTATTTCCTAGATTTGGAATAATATTTGAATGCATGGTATGCATTTTATTACCTAGTATGGAATACTCTTGTGTGATTCTTGTTTGAGTCTTGAATTAGTGAAACTCTCTTATTTGGGAATACATTTATATTATGTTAAAAGTATGTGTGGCCTAAATTCTACTAGAACTATACTTAGTTCGTTAAGGCTATGTGGATGTTGCGTGAAAAGTGAAATATGGAATATGTTGCTATCTTGAATTGTTAGCTTATGATGCTAGGTAAACCTTTGTGATAAATAGGTTATTAATACAACGGGAATGATGGTATGATAGAAATGTCATCATTGATAGGTTGTGTTGTCATGCAAGCCATGCTAATAGCCCATACTTGATTGTTTACTCATATTCCCTTGAAGTAGGAAGATAGTCTTTTCCCTAGGGTTAGGGTGTATACTTGATTGTCATATCAATAATTCAACAATAGGGTTGAGAAATGTATTTTTTTATTATGCTATAATCATACACCAGATTAGGAGTTTATTCCTATTCTAAAAGAGGACTCACATTTTGGCAACCCAAAGTCATGTTAAGAAGAGGTCTTGTAGGTGTAGAAGCACAAACTCTTCTCAAGATAATGTCCAATTTTTATGCAAATATAGTGAACATTATAAACATGTGAATATTTGAGGTAAAGAGAAAGAGAGGTTTTATGACTTGTTTATGATCACTTGATTGTTACATCACTTTTGATTAAAACCCTAGGTTGGGAATAACCTATTTGGTTAGATTGTTTACTTGATTTTTAAATGAAGCAAATAGGTTGGGATTATCTTATATGATTTGATTGATCATTTGATTGTTGATTATATCTTTGATTGGGTCATTTATTGATGAGATTTTACTCTTGAATGGAGTCCTTTATTGATGAGACTGTACTTTTGAATGAGGCCATTTATTAATAAGGTCATACTTCTGAAAATAAGGCACTTAATATTGTGATCATACTTTTGACTAGAGTCATCTAATATTATGACATTATGATACCCAAGGTAGTTAATTTGGTTATTCATGGGGTTAGTGAAATCCATTGGAAAGGGGATAACCTAGATAAATACTAGTATGTGTACATGTATGGTTAGTGTGGTTAAACCTTGGGTTAGTGAAATCCATGGGTAAGGGTGTAACCTAGATAATCATTTTGTTATAGACTTGGGTATTACTGGGGTTAGGGTAATCCATGGTTAAGGGAAATACCTTGTTGAAAATTTTAGTATATTATCACCTTAGAGTGAATGTATGTTATGCTTATGATCAATACCAAATCGAGCTAAAGAGTGGGTGGATAAATGATTCACACTCGAAGTACTGGGTGTTGAATTCTTTGGACAAAGTAGTGTAAGTATCCACTATTTACACTGTCAGTTCACTGTGATCCATGATTTCATTCTAGGCAAGGAAACCAAGGTATGGTAGCTCTAGATATGTAGGACATAACACTATGCTTAGGAAGGTCAAAATTATGGGGTTATCAAACCAATCTCTTCGTCTAAGGGTAGGGCCATCTTACCAATTAGGTAGATGTGTGGGGGACCTCAGTAAGTCCATGGTTGGCAGAAAATAACTTGAGTGATGCTTTCCCTCATACAGTTGGTGGTTGGGATTTTGGGATGTATGCACTAGTATTGGTAGAAGGTATGCACCAATGACAGGGACCTCTAAAATGTACACACCAATGTTGGGGACATCAAAGATGTATGTCAAGTAGGGACATCTTAACCATTTGTATATATATTTCATTAAGCTCATTGAAGCTATGTATGTGAACAAGTATCTCTATACTTATTGAGAAATTGTAATTGAGGAATGTTATCATGGAATTGTGCAATATTGATTCATTACTTGGAAATTTGTAATGATCCTTTGTAATGCAATGGAAATTTGAAATGGGGTTAATTTTTAATGTGCATCTGTTATTATTGAAATGTATTGGAAGTTTGAATGGGATTATTCCAAATGTGCATATTATTATTAGATTATAAAAGAAAAATTATATTGCTATATTTTAATAGCATATGTTATTTACATATGGGTAAAAACATGGAAAATTCTTGGGTTAAACATCAGGGTTGTTACATGTGGTATCAAAGCTACCAGGTTCAACACTAGAACCTATAAGCTCATTACATAAGTAATATGTAAACCTTATCATAGGATAATGGTTGAAAAGTTCTTATGCCAAGATGGCAAGAGGAAAAGAACAAGGGGAAACAATAAGAAAGTTAAGTTTCCTTAATAATTTTCTATGTTTGGGACTTGGAAAGAGTTGTCCCTAGAGTTAAAAACTCCTAAACCAACAACTCATTAAGATACACCTTTGGATTGCAGAAGATTGTGCAACCAAGTTCAATAAGAAGGTTATAGAGGGTTACCAATGAGTGCCTTCACCCTACAAAATTGCTTAAATGACTTTGAGGGTGGGAAAGAATCGAATTAATTCCCTCTTCTAACAACAACCTACAATTACGAAGATTCAAAGATTATGGAAAAGAATACTATGAATCTATGAGTATAGCCTATATCTATTCATATAAATGCTATAATTCTAAAAATATGGATTATTTCTATTTGAACGAATGATTAAGTTGGGGAAAAACTATTTGCTAGCATAAATTAGAAACTTTAGTTGAAGTAGAAAGTCAAAATTTTGTGAGCCAAATCAACTAAAGAGGTATCCAGGAGGTAGGATAACCCTTTATAGACTTGATTCAATACAAGGTTAAAATCTTGCAATGATAATCAGAATCAAGAGTGAAAGTTGATACCTTAGAGTAAAGGTTAGAGACCAGAATGGTCAAGAAAAAGAAGCAACCTGTGAAGAATAAAAGTGGACATGAACCCACCAACTAGAATGAGTTAGAACTCAGAGCTGAAAATGGGGAAAGAAATCGAACAACCTTAGAGTATCTAAGGTTATGAGAAAATTAAAATACCAAGAATTGGGACAAAACTACTTAGAAAGATGATTTCAAGGAAAGTAAATCTAAAAATTTAGACAAAAGGCTTAGTTAGAGCATAGTATGGTTGAAGTTCAAATTGAACTTACCAGGTTTTCTATAAAAGTAAACTTATGTTTATACCCCTAAAAGGTTCAATTGATGATGTTCCGATGGTAAATTGGAAATGGAAGGAGACTATGTTGTCAAGTCAAGAGAATAATGATCAAAGACCTAATTAGGTCATAAATGGAAACCACTCATAAAAGTAGACACATTTTTCATATGGATCCTCATGCAAGCTCATTTAACACATCAAAAAATGATGCTTTTTAGATATGGGATATTCATCTACTATAGATAAAAGGCTATTAGCATACATGGAAAGGAGAATTGAAATTAAATATTAGAGTATCTTTTAGTTGGAAAAGTTGTTGACTATTTATTGGATCTCATTACAATGGATCCAACTGTTGATTCTAAGAGATTGGAAAGCAATGATGAATTCAAATTTTGGAAACTAAAAAGTATATTCAAGGAATACCATGGAGGGTAAGGAAGGAAAGTAATATTCAATCAACTATCAAAATCCAATAATAAGGAATGTTAAATCAATTCAACTAATTTGGAGAGAATGAATGATTGTTAGGAGTTCAACTTTAAGTTGATCTAATGCCTTGGAAACACTAAGGGGGAAAGAGGGAGAGTAGATGTACTCAATTAAGTACCCTATTCAACAAAAAATAATTATGTATTTTTTCAGCTTGGGAGAACTTTTGACTTCTCCATAAGACATGGTTCAAGAAACCCTATATTTGAAGTCTTATACCCAATAACCACAACAAGGTTGTTGTAGTTAAAGGTTGAGGTATTTGAAAATATTAGAAAGGTCAAAGGATGTTGACTAAATGAGAGGGAAATATTTACAACTCAATTCTTTACGTATTTATTTCGAAAGATCATTTTTTATGACCATTGATGCCTTAGAAAAAGATAGGCAACATGCTTTATCATGAAAGAAAAGCTAATTGTCTATGGAATAGAAAAGGGAAAAAAAATTACTCATGGTTTTGAGTTATCAAGAAACTTTTGTGCTTGGTAATTAGGTAGGTAATAATTTTTTATATCTTTTGGAAGATAATATCAAACCAACATGATTTAACGAGAATTGTTACTCAATTAATATAGTGCTCATTAGAATAGATGGATTGAGCTAGAAATTGGACTACGAATTTGGGAATAATTAAAGGGTGAAAGAAATCCAAGATATGGATACCCTAAGATGTAGGAGTTCTAACTCATCAATAATGTCTAATCATTATATATTTTAGGAATCAAATATGGCATGAGTCCATGGAAGAGCTTTCACTTAGTCAGGATGGACTATTATGAAATGAAGAAAGAACCTATGTACCAAATTTTGGGAGAATAAGGAATGAAATGAGGTAAAATGGTGTCATATTCAAGACACTAGAATGACAAAAATTATTTGACTGATGTGGAACCACTATAATCTGGAAGGAAACAAAGTAAGATGTTGCAAGGTATGTAGTAAGTTGTTGTCCAATATGCCAAAGGATGAAGATAGAGTGTCATCATCAGTAGGACTTGTATACTCTCATGAAACTCTAGTAACGAAGTGTTAGATCATTAGAACAGTTTTGATCTTTCTATATTGATGGAACTGACATAATGTAACAGTGGAAAGACTCGCCAATGCAACCAACTCTAATTAGAAAATTTTATTTTAGGATATATGTCCTAAAATTAAAAAAATTGTGTAAAGCAAGTTGCTTAATGTTCCTGAGAAGGTTATCTCAAATAGGGACAAGCAAGTAATTGTTAACGTTTTGTGTAAACCATGAACACTTGTTGAAAAATTCAATTGAATGTATGCTCAATTTATTACCTTGAGGTGGCCAGTTAGGCAAAAAGGAGATAAACCAAATCTTGGAAGATTTGTGGAATACTTTTATTACAATAAAATTATATCATTTAAATTTGATACATTGAAACATTATTCAAAAGGAAGAGTGGAATTCCTATAAGCTAGGATAAGCTAGGGAATAGGAATAGCCTGAGAATGGAAATGTTGTCATAAATGGAGGAATGGATCAAAATAATCAAGGAAACTTTGTTGATACAAAGCTTGAAATAAGAAGCAATACTAATAGACTCAAGATTGATAGGTTTCTAAGGGCAATGTTATGCTCAAAATGAATAGTAGTCAAGGGAAATACTATTATGCTTAGGTAGATGTTTGTGTCAATGATGGACGGTCTTGGCTTTTGAGTTATCAAATGGTGTAAAAACTAGAGGGAAGGATGGGACCTACGGTGTAGTGTGCAATGTACATGAATTCCTTCTCCACTTGGGTTACACTAAGGATAATTGTGTGTTAGCCAATGAGAACGTGTTTCTCCAATCACTATGGTATAGGTGTCATATAGGATTCAATCACTATTTAACTTATGATGTACACACAGGAGTCAATGTAAGACAATGTAATTGTGTTGAGTAGTTCTTTGGAGAGAAAGTGTGCTTGAAGCATGTAAGCTTTTCCTATGCGATAGTAGAGTCACTCAATGCAAGGTCCAAGAAGGATGAGATCGCAAAGGGCCATGCTATGAGGAAAGATTATTTGGATATTTACTTATTTCTTACATGATTTAGAAAATTGTAAGTAAAACCTTTATTTGACTTTATTTATCTGTTTTGGTACTTTAAATCATTAGGGATGATTATTCGCAAGGGGGGAAGTATGTTACACCCGTTTCTTAGTTATCGAGTTACTTTTACCTTCATGAGTGAAAATGTTGATAAATGTAAATCATGACTTCCGTATGATTAAATAGGTGAATGGAATACATGAATATGCATTAAGATATTATTGAAGGAATGATTATGTTTTATATTAATGGAAAATGCAATGAATGAATATGTATTGCAATAAGAATATGTTAATGCTTTGATGATGCAAATGGATTCTATGTGAATGGCTAACTACATATGTGGTGCACTAAGTTGGATGCAGGAAGGATTCAAGCCCTCAAGTACGAGAGGGGGAGTATCACTCAAGAGAGGAGCTTGGTTTGCTAACCCTTAATGAGCCTAATTGAGCATGTGCACACACTCACACCTAGTATTGGTCAAGTTGAGTCGAGGTAGTTTTGATTCGATAAGTGAACCCTTGGTCATAGTCTTGGCTTATTGGAATAATTGGGAGGTTGCCTTTGATTACTATGGTTGTTTCTTTGAATTTAATTATGTGATTAAATCTCTGTATAGAGTATATGTTCTTCTTCATGTGTTCATACTAATATGTTAATCGATGAAGCATATACATAGAATGTATATATGTATATAAGTACATGTCCTCAATAACCCGAATGCATGGGAGTATCATTTGGATAAATGTGACATGTATATATCTATATGTACACATTTCATGTATATACGTCAATCGATGAGAATGTGATTATTTGTGTTTAAATATGAATATTAAAATAATGATATGTATATTATATGTATATATTAATATATATGAATATAATTACGTTAATTGGAACGTACATGCATATATATTAATATACATATATATGCACATGAACATATATATATATATATATATAGTTATTTGTTGTATGTGTAAATATATGTATTAGAATTGCAATAAACGTATTTTATACTTGTGGATATAATTATATATCATATATATATACGTATTAATATATATATATAGGTTGATATATATATATATATATATATAATGTTTGATGCATATTGAAATGTATTAAATAAAGTTATATGCTTTAAATATAGCATGCAAAGCAATGAAGTGTTGTTAAATACTCTGTAAATGCATTAAGTTAAATAAAGCACATTACATAGTGTTATCTAGTGTAAAGCAATGTGGAAAAGATTATAATTGTGCATAAAGCAAACATATGACTAAGTCAACTAAGACTATGAATCATGCATGAAATAGAAGTGTTGTGTATATGTTGCAAAAGTAAATAAATGCAAATTTTAACAATATAGAAATAGTCTTTACGAACATGCTATCTTAAAGGGCGCCAATATATGAATATGTGGTGCCAATGCTGAAGTATACGAAATGCATATTAAGAGGTCTTTTTACTACACTTAAGTCTAGGAAAGCAATATCATAACCACGAGACTCAATCAATGTAAACTTGAAAGAAATAGAAGAAGGAATTTGATTTTCAAACCAAGTATAAAACTTGCTAAAAGGTTGTGATGTTCATTGACTCGATAAAAGAGTCTTGTTGTCTCTTGAAACAAGTAAACTCATCCATTTGAATTGTGAGGATTGTTGTGTGTTGCAAATCTTTGAGTTAGTTAGATGAGTCATTGAATGGGAGTAGAAAGGTGGTAGAATTAATAGCTTGTTTGTAGCTTTTGGAAGCTCAAATTTTAGTATATATAGAGGTGCTCTTCCTATCATTTGTCACTCTTCTCATTTTGATTTCTCCATCGTTACTTTGCTATATTTTTTATGTAAATGAGTTAGAGAGCTCGGGAATTAGTCAATTGCTTTGTAATTATAATGTTGAGATAATTTGTAAGAGGCTAGTGGTTCGAAGTTAGTTAATCTTTGGAGAAGTAGTGTTTGTGAAGATGTTTAGGTTAAGGTTGGAAGGTAGCATTATCAAGTTGGAACTTATATCAAGGCATGTTGGTTTCTATTTTCCTTTGCTTAAATATTTGAAAGGTTATTTGAATATAATGCCTTTGTTCTGAAAGATTGTTTGAATGCATGATGTGCTTGTTCTTATGAACTTAGATATTTCCTTGTATTGGAATAGTCTTGAATGCATGATATGCTTGTTCTTATTAAATAAGTTATTTCCTAGATTTGGAATAATCTTTGAATACATGGTATGCATGTTATTGCCTAGTATGGAATACTTTTGTGTGATTCTTGTTTGAGTCTTGAATTAGTGAAACCCTCTTATTTGGGAATACATTTATATTATGTTAAAAGTATATATGGCTTAAATTCTACTAGAACTATACTTAGTCCGTTAAGTCTATGTGGATTTTGTGTGAAAAGTGAAATATGGAATATGTTGTTGTCTTGAATTGTTAGCTTATGATGCTAGGTAAACCTTTGTGATAAAGAGGTTAGTAATACAATGGGAATGATGGTATGATAGGAATTTCATCATTGATAGGTTGTGTTGTCATGCAAACCATGTTAATAGCCCATACTTGATTGTTTAATCATATTCCCTTTCAAAGTAGGAAGATAGTATTTTCCCTAGGGTTAGGGTGTATACTTGATTTTCATATCAATAATTCAACAATAGGGTTGAGAAATGTATTTTTTGATTATTCTATAATAATACACCAGATTAGGAGTTTATTCCTATTCTAAAAGAGGAATTGCATTTTGGAAACCCAAAGTCATGTTGAGAAGAGGTCTTGTAGGTGTAGAAGCACAAACTCTTCTTAGGATAATGTCCTCCAATTTTTATACAAATATAGTGAACATTATAAACATGTGAATATTTGAGGTAAAGAGAAAGAGAGGTTTTATGACTTGTTTATGATCACTTGATTGTTACATCACTTTTGATTAAAACCCTAGGTTGGGAATAACCTATTTGGTTGGATTGTTTACTTGATAGTTGAATGATGCAAATAGGTTGGGATTGTCTTATATGATTTGATTGTTGATTATATCTTTGATCGAGTCATTTATTGATGAGATTTTACTCTTCAATGGAGTCCTTTATTGATGAGACTGTACTTTTGAATGAGGTCATTTATTGATAAGTTCGTACTTCTAAAAGAATGCACTTAATATTATGATCATACTTTTGACTAGAGTCATCTAATGTTATGACGTTATGATTACCCGGGGTGGTTAATTTGGTTATTCTTGGGGTTAGTGAAATCCATGGGAAAGGGAATAACCTAGCTAAACACTAGTATGTGTACATGTATGGTTAGTATGGTTAAACCTACAGTTAGTAAAATCTATGGGTAAGGGTGTAACCTAGATAATCAATTTGTTATAGACTTGGGTATTCCTGGGGTTAGGGTAATCCATGGTTAAGGGAAATACCTTGTTGAACATTTTAGTATGTTATCACCTTAGAGTGAATGTATGTTATGTTTATGGTCAATACCAAATCAAGCTCAAGAGTGGGTGGAAAGATGACTTGCGCTCAAAGTACTAGGTGTTGAATTCTTTGGCCAAAGTATTGTAAGTAGCCACTATTTACACTGTCATTTCACTATGATCCATGATTCCACTCTAGGCAGGGAAACTAAGGTATGGTAGCTCTAGATATATAAGACACAACACTATGCTCGGGAAGGTTAGGATTATGGGGTTATCAAACCAATCTCTTCATCGAAGGGTAGGTCCATCTTACCAGTTAGGTAGATGTGTGGGGACCACAATAAGTCCATGGTTGGTAGAAAAGTGCTTCAGTGATGATCTCCCTCATACAGTTGGCGATCGGGATTTGGGGATGTACACGCTAGTATTGGGGATAACTAGAAGGTATCCACCAATGACACAAACCTCTAGAATGCACGCACCAATGTTGGGGACATCAAAGATGTATGCCAGGTAGGGACATCTTGGCCATTTGTATATCTATTTCATTAATCTCATGGAAGCTATGTATGTGAACAAGTATCTCTATACTTATTGATAAATTGTAATTGAGGAATGTTATCGTGGAATTATGCAATGTGGATTTGTTACATGGAAATTTATAATGATCCTTTGTAATGCAATGGAAATTTGAAATGGAATTTATTTTGAATATGCATCTTTTATTATTGAAATGTATTGGAAATTTGAATGGGATTATTCCAAATGTGCATATTATTATTGGATTATAAAAGAAAAATTTTATTGCTATATTTTGCAAGCATATATTATTTACATGTGGGTAAAACATGAGAAATTCTTGGGTTAAACACCAAGGTTGTTACACCAACTTGGAGATGGTTATTGAGGTTGCAAAGGATATATATGCAAGGTCAACTTTTAGAGAAGTGTGTGGTGTGATGTGTGATGTGAAATGATGTGAATGTGATCAAGTGTTGAGATCTAAGTGTGAGCATGTGCCTATGACTATCGAAAGCAGTGAGTAGAAGGTGTTTACATTTCAATGTGCCTAAAGTTACGGGAGGTAGTGAGCCAAAGGTTGCATATGGTGTAGAGTTGTTGTGGTGGATTCTCCTATTCCTTTGAGGATGTGAACCTCCTTGTAGTAGTCTCTTTCTATTATCTTTCTATACGGGTAGTGAGCCCTTGGTAGTGATCCCTTCTTTCTTTTGGACAGTGATTCCTTTGGGCGATGAGCCCTTCTTGAAAGGAAACACAGGTGGCAGAAACAATTTCCTACACTGAATCTATTAGGAGATAGTTGCAAAAAAAATTCTAAACCAATTAACATTTACAGATTTAGATGCACATCTAAAAATAAATAAATAAATATTCAAAATAGAATAAACTCATAACACAACATATACATGGGAAAACCCTTTTGGGAAAAAACCCACACTCCAAACACTTAGCTCAATTGTATTAATCAGCAACAACAATAGTTACAATACAATCTCAAAGTTATGCTCTTCAGGAGTTTTCACACTATTATAGGATTCTGGAATAATTCTGACAGCATAACAATGTCTTTGAAAATCTTCAACCTATCTCATAAAACGTGCTAAGGCACCAACATATAAATAGAGCTCAACATGAAAAGGTAGGCTCCCATGGTTTCCAAAACCAACTTCAAAGCTCAAGAGGTAAGTTGTGTCAAAAAACAGTAAATTTCTAATCCATGAAATGTTGCACATAGCAACTTCCAAAAGCAACAACACCTATCTCATCTATAATGGTCATCTTGCCAAATACAATGTAAGTTCAACATAGAAACTACAATAACCAAGAATAGGTGCTTTCCTTACCTCACACCACTTAACAAACGTGAACTCCACCATAAATGCCAGCTGCTAAAATACAACTCCAATCCATAATAAAATTTGCAAACCAAGACTCTTTAGTCAACAAAGGAAATTTCCAAATCAATTTCCACTCCAAAATGGAAATATATGACATCTCCCCAAAATATAGTATCTTCCAAGTGAGTTCCAACTTCCTAAAAAATAGGAATTATGCCATCTCATCACCTGCCATGTAGGATGCCACCTTACAAAGAGGTCCCACAAAGATGAATGACAACTTAGGAAGTTAATAACTTAGGATAAAAATTATTATGCAACAACTAATTAAAAATAATTTACCATGTTGAGACTCTAAGGTCGAGACACCTTAATCCCAACATTCTCCCACTTTTCAAAGACTTATCAAGAGTCTACAGCATCAACTACTCAAGGCCCCAAGGCCCATGGAATTGGTATACCATCTGAACTTCTTAGTGCTCACTGGCTTTGTCAATGCATCTGTGTCTTTCACCAAAGTATCAACCTTTTCCAACTTCACCTTTCCATCTTCTACCATATCATGAACAAAATGAAACTATACATCAATGTGATTTGTTCTGGCATGGAAAGTAGGATTTTTAGCTAAGCTAATGGCACTTTGACTATCACAATAGATCATAATTTTTCCAACATCAAAACCAATATCAGAACACAATTGTTTAAGCCAAATGGCTTCCTTACAAGCATGAGTGGTTTCCATATACTCTACTTCTGTCATGGAAAAAGTGACTACAGCTTGTCGCTTACTCATCCAACTGATAGCATGACCAAACATCATGAAAACATATCCACTGGTGGATCTCCTATTGTCAATGTCACCTGCCCAATATAAATCCACAAACCCATGAATATAAACTGAATGATGAGGTCTAGTTGGATAACCATGAAAACATAAGGAATACTCAAAAGTACCCCGCAAATATATGAACACTCTCTTCACTGCATCCCAATGCACTCATCTAGGATTAGCCATAAACCAACTCAAGACTCCCACTACTTGGGAAATGTCTGGCCTCATATAGACCATAGCATACATCAAGCTACCTACAACACTCACATACAGTACTTTGGTCATGTCCTCAATCTCAATAGGATATTTTAGACAATCCTCAACTGATAACTTCATCCCTTACAAAATAGGAACTACCAAGGATCGGCAAGATGACATGTTGAATCTCTCCAACACTGAGTTCACATACTTGCTTTGGTTTAACCAAAGCTTTCTGCTAGATCTATCTCTTCTTATCTTTGTCCCTAGAATATACCTTGTTGCACCTAGATATTTCATATCAAACTGTGCTAAAACTAGAACTTCAAATCTAAAATCATACTACCATTCCCAAAAAACAACATATCATCTAAATACAATGCAATAATGAGAATGAAACCATTTTTAGTTTTGAAATACACAAAATGGTCAGATTTAGATCTCTGAAATCCCAAACTCAACACATAGGTGTCAAATTTTTGGTACCACATCCTAGGAGATTGTTTCAAACCATATAGAGATTTCTTCAACTTACATACCAGATGTTCTTCTTTTTATCTTCAACCACGAAGTTCTCTGGTTGTGACATGTAAATATCTTCCTCCAAGTCACCATGAAGGAATGTTGTATTCACATCCATCTGCTCAATCTCTAAATCATACGTTGTAGCAAGTGATAACAAAAAACGAATGGATGTCAACTTTGCTACAAGAGAGAAAATCTCACCAAAGTCAATTCCCTCCTTCTGAGAATACCCCTTCATGACCAATCGTGCCTTATGCTTCTCAACACTACCATCAGGACCCAATTTATTCTTGAACACCCATTTACAATCAACGAGTTTACGTCCTTTAGGAAAAGGTACCATATCCAAAGTATCATTTTTCTTTAATGCAACCATTTCTTCGTCCATGGATTTCAATCAAGAATCTGCATCATCCATACCCATAGCCTCTCTAATAGTCCTAGGCTCATCAGTGTTAGCAATTAAAGAAAAAACATAATTTGAATCCAACAATGAATATCCAAACCTATCTGGTGAATATCCAAATCTATCTAGTTATCACTTCTCATGTGTTGACCTCCTCACTAGGTGAGGTTGAGGTTCTTCATCTTCTTCAAAACTTTATGAGCTTCTCAAGTTCTCCTCATCATCAGGTCCATTATAGGCTTCAGGTTCAACTTTCTTAGAGTCAAGAGGAAGTTGAACCACATCTTCTTTCTTTTGTTCTTTTGTAGGCTGCAAAACGGTGGAAGAAGGTTTCATCTCTTTGAAGATAACACTTCGATTGTAGAGAACATTTTCAGCCACTAGATCCCAAAGCTTGTACCCTTTCACACCAATACCATATCCAGTGAAGATACGCTTGACAACCTTGTTTTCCATCTTCAGTCTTTTCTCCCTTGGCACATGAGCATATGCCTCACAACCAAACACACGAAGTTGTCTCAATGAGGACTTCTTGCTCGACCACGCCTCCATAGGTGTCTTATCAACAAGAGTTGATGTAGAAGATCTATGTACTAGATAACATGTAGTGGCAATAGCTTCAGCCTACAACTTTTGTTCAAGGCCAGCTACACTTAGCATACTCCTAGCCCTCTCCATCAATGTCCTGTTCATTTTCTTTGCAACTCCATTCTGCTGAGGGGTATATGGGGTTGTCTTATGCCTTTCAATCCCTTGATCTTTACAAAACTTATTGAATTCTATGAAACAAAACTCACCACCATTGTCAGTCCTCAAACACTTTATCTTTCTACCAGTCTAATTTTCTACCAAGGCCTTAAACTCTTTAAATTGACTAAAGACTTCAGATTTACTTCTTAGAAAATAAATAAATGTCCTTCTACTATAATTATCCATGAAAGAAACAAAATATACAGATTTTGATAATGAAGGAACATTCACAGGACCAAAAACATCATAATGCACATAGTCCAAAACTTGAGAAGACTTATGAGAACTTTTATAAAATTGCACAAAGTTTTGTTTACCAAAGATACAATGTTCACAAAATTTGAACTTGAGATTGCAATCTTCAAGGCCTTCTACAAGGCTCTTAGATTTCAAGGTTTTGAGACCCTTCTCACCAATATGGCCAAGTCTATGGTGCCATAACATCATCTTCTCTATTGTAGCTTCATCTCCAAAGAGTTAGCACCCTTTGGTACCTAGAAAGCACGACCATCAGAAGTAGATGCAAGAGATTTCTTCACTGTTTATTCAATGATGAGGATGAAGAATCTAAAATTTTCTTCTTCAACTTGTCAGAAGAACTATTGCATTGTATCATGCATGCATCTACCTTGTATAGGGTTCCTATCCGAACTCCTCTAGCCAAAACAATAGCTCCTCTAGTCATCTTACATCCTCCACTTGAGAAGACAACTTGCACACCCGCATCATTCAATTTACTCACTGAAAGTAGGTTTCGTGCCAAACTTGGGATATGAAACACACCATCAATTCCTTTCACTCTACCATCCAAGAATTGTATCTTGACTCTTCCATGGCCAACTATCTTCAGATGAGAATCATCGTCGAGATACACCTTTCCAACATCATATTCTTCATATTTCAAGAACCAATCTCTATTGGATGTCATGTGAAAAGATGCCCCACAATCAATTAACCACACATCTTTCGATGCCTACGTTTCCAAAGCTACAACCAATGCTTTACCAAAATAATAATTCTAGATCTTAATCCTTCCATATGTGCTTTCCATATTTTTCTGCAATAGGATATCAAAAAATCACTTCTGCAAAACTCCCACTAAAACTTAGATCAGTACAAAAAACCCAACAAACCCCACAACTGAGATCAAAGGTGATTAGGCTTTGATACCAACTGAAAGGAAACATGGGTGGTGGAAATAGTTTCCTACACTTAATTTATTAGGAGAGAGTTGCAAAAAAAATCTAAACCAATTAACATTTATAGATTTAGATGCACATCTAAAAACACATAAACAGATATTCAAAATAGAATAAACTCATAACACAACATATATGTGGGAAAACCCTTTCGGGAAAAAAACCACACTCCAAAGACTCAACTTAATTGTATTAATCAACAACAACAATAGTTATAATACAATCTCAAAGCTATGCTTTTCAGGGGTTTGCACACTATTATGGGATTCTGGAATAATTCTAGCAGCATAACGATGTTTCTGAAAATCTTCAACCTATCCCATAAAGCGTGCTAAGGCACCAACATATAAATAGAGCTCAACATGAAAAGGTAGGCTCCCATGGTTTCCAAAACCAACTTCAAAGCCCAAGAGGTAAGTTGTGTCAAAAAACAATAACTTGCTAATCCATGAAATGTTGCACATAGCAACTTCCAAAAGCAACAACACATATCTCATCTGTAATGGTCATCTTGCCAAATACAATGTAATTTCAACATAGAAACTGCAATAACCAAGAATGGGTGCTTTCCTTACCTCACACCACTTAACAAACATGAACTCCACCATAAATGCTAGTTGCTAAAATACAACTCCAATCCATAATAGAATTTGCAAACCAAGACTCTTTAGTCAACAAAGGAAATTTCCAAATCAATTTCCACTCCAAAATGGAAATATATGACATCTCCCCAAAATAAAGTATCTTCCAAGTAAGTTCCAAATTCCTAAAAAAGTAGGGATTATTCCATCTCATCACCTGCCATGTAGGATGCCACCTTACAAAGAGGTCCCACAAAGATGAATGACAACTTAGGAAGTTAATAACTTAGGATAAAAATAATTATGCAACAATTAATTAAAAATAATTCACCATGTTGAGACTCTAAGGTTGAGACACCTTAATCCCAACACTTCTAGCAGTGAGCCATTTTTAATTAGTGTTGTTATTCATATATAAATGAGTTAATCCTCACCATGGTTTTTCCCTAATTAGAAATTTCCATGTAAAAATTGGTGTTCTATTGTGTGTGGTTGTTGTTGTGTTGATGTTTCATTCATTTACATTCATGCTAATGCATAATAAGGGTTTAAAGGTTTTAATATACGACTAATTCAGCCCCCTCTCAGTTGTCCTATATTTCTAACAAATTCTTCTAAAGAGAAAATATCTAGAGGAACTTCATTGAGTCTACCTTGTTTTCAATAAATTTGGGATAAACTAATTTAAGAGGAGGAGGTTTGACATAAATCATGTTGACATTCAACCATGGTTTCCTTTTAGACTTCGTGTGACGGTATCCAAGTCCAATCTTATTCCCACAAGAATCAAACGCTATGGTGACTTTAATACCTTGTTCATTATGTCCATAGTTTTTACCTTCGTAACCACACTTAGATAAGAGATTGAAACCTAGACCATAACATATTTGCAATTCCTGGGAAGGAGGAGGATCAACATAAAGAGCATGAACTTATCATACTCCTTTATAGGGACATAATCATCCTTCTTAGTGGGAACACAAACACTAGCCTCCTTAACAGAAGCGTGATTATCTTCCTCAGCAAAGGCATGGTCATCTTTGTTAGCAGGGATGTGATCACTTTCCTTAGTAGGAGGATAATCATATTTCTTTATAGAGGTGTATGAGATCATCAGAATTTCTAGGTGGATAGGGTCTATTTTGTACTCTCTAATAAAGGATTTGGTAAATTCCAAGGACCCCCAATCATCACCAAGACATGTGTTTAATTTAGAAGAAGTAGAAGGGGTAGACTTAAGATTCTCTGCTTCAAGATGATCTTCTTCAGGGACATCTATATCAAGAGTAACCTTTGGCATAGCCACTACCGAAGTAGATGTCAACGCGTTAGAAGATAATGAAAGAATAAAAATGTTAAGAGTAGAAGTAACCGAGGCTCAACTAGCAGCTACCATTTCACAAAGGTGTATAGCATCAAGTTCAGCCTTGATTATGAATACTTTGTTACTAGCAACAAATTTTATAGAATGATGCAAAGTAGAAGTGACTACTCCTAAAGCATGAATCCATTGTCTTCCTAAGAGGATATTATAAGGTAATGATCCTGGCATAAAGTATACCAAGGTGGGTACAGTAACGGGTCCCAACCTCAAAGGAAAGATTATCATGCCTAAGGTGTTTTGACCAACATTATCAAATCAACAAATGTACAAAGAAGAAGCAATAAGGGAAGATGAATTGATTTTAGTTTTAGGTAACAAATCAATGTTGCAATACGTTGAGTGTCGAATTGGCATCAACGAGAGAACATCTAATACCAATATTATTAAGTTTAATTATTATCACTAGAGGATCTGCATGCTTCTGTAATTTTAGAGGTGGGAGTTCATATAGATAAAATGTAATATTCAATGAGTCTACATGAATATGAGCCATCAACATATTAACATCCGTCGTCTTGGTGGAAGAAGGCAAGAGGATCTTTTGCAAGGCTTCCTGAAGCATACCTTGGTAAATTAGAGCAATCCGAAGCAAATCCCATCATGAGATCTTAGCGGGAGTAACACAAGGTTTCTCTACAAGATCATACTCATGAGGTGTTTTAGTTGTAGGTTTAGGTGCTTGAGAAAGACTTGGTTGAGAAAACATGGTAAAGTAGATTGACTTAGATTTTGTTAATTCCTTCTAGTATTGTAAGTGTGGGCTACCACTCTTTAAGGGGGAGCCTTAGATTGCATAAACCTCACATAAAGGTCCAACATGTCATTTATGATAGGAACCCCATGAATACAATGTATTCTTTTAGGAGATGGGCTAGTTAGAGTCATGTAAATGACTGGTCTCTTGGGCATTTGAGGGGGGGTGAACCCACAATAATGGGTTACAATTTTTGATGAACAAAAGTTGGAAGCCACCCAAAAAATCATTAGAAATTTCTTCGAATGAACATGCTTTTCTCGAACATACACCCCTTTGGTTGAACATACCCCTTTGAACGAAGCCTAAAACTTCATTCGAAGGTGTTTAATGAAATGTTTTTTACCAAAATAATTATGTTCACCTTTGTAAACACCATATTAGAGGCCTTCATTCGAAGACTCCTTTGGATGAAGGGGGCTTTGAATGAAGGGGTTCCACTTTGTTTGAAGCCCCCTTCGTTCGAAGGGGTCTTTGAATGAAGGCCCCTTTTTTCACCTCCACACCCCCCCCCCCCATTTCAAAAATTTATGTATTTTTTAACTTTCAAAGCCTGATTTGAAGGAATAAATTGAATCAACTTGACAAACAAAGTTGCAAGACTGTATTCCTCAAAACAAGCTTTCCAACAACTATAAATTTAATATATTTTATTTTATTTTTATTTTATTTTAGTTTTATTGAACATAGGTCTTTCATCGAACATCAAGTTCTTTGTTCTACACATGTGGAAAAATAGTAAATTACTTTATTTTTTTAAAAAATATATATACTCTAGTTATTAATTTCCTTGTTCCAAAAAAACCCAATACATACAAAAAAAGTTATGCGGGACTTAGTGCACCTATGTCTAAATTGTAATGACTTCAAAACTTAATTAAAATAAAATTATTCAACAAAATGTTATGAAACAAAATGCAAGCACTAGATATTGGTGTTACCAACCTAAATTCAAAAGAATTAGAATTTTATCCTTTATAAAAAAGTTATGTGAAACATAGTACACATCACTTTTTAAAAATGTTGTTTACTATTAAAAACTATTTATCAAAGGAGACACAAAAAATTATAATTTAATTTCAATTTTTTTAAAAGAATACATTTAAAATCTACAAGCAAAATATCACAAATCACTAGTTCACATCATCTTCAAATTCCTAACAGTTTAGCTACTATAGGCATCAGAAAGTGAAGATTTTGTTCAAAATGTTGATTTCAATGTCAATTTTGGCCAAAAAGTGTAACCCATTATTGTGGCATGATCAGGGATAGTAGAGACTACAACCATATTCATGGAATCTTTGACTTGCAAAGAAGAAGGTTGTGATGAAGAAGTCTATTTATTAGATTTGCGAATAGAAGGAGACCTCTAAGCAATCATCTAGAGCATCATCTAACATATTGAAATCTTGTTTAGAATATGCATTATCAAAAGCATTAAAAGTGTAAAGAAAAATATCTGACATGATTTCATTCACATTGGGTTCACCAAAATGTAAAGGAGGGGATTCGCTACTCCTAAGTCTCAAGATAAAAAATTCTACAAGGAGTAAATTTTATAAATATGTAGACCAAGAGTTTCTCTCCTCAACAAATCCTAGCAGTTCACTCGCACATTTTCAGCTAACTATACATTTTCCCCAAAGCTCCCAAAGTGTCACAACTTGAATTTTGCTTTGATACCTATGTAATTCCTTCCCTTGATCAGGCTAATAAGATACAACTAATTTAACTAATCACCCAACCATTGGCTCTAAACAACAATAACTAGAACACTGTGGATGCGGCTATGCATACTTATGTGCATATATGGAAACACTTAATATCTAATAAACAAATGTTGTAGAAACAATTATCCATTATCTAAGCTTATATTGAGATGACACATAGCATTTAAAACACTACCAAGAGAAGTACACAGACCCATGACTTCTAAGGTATAAGTATTTGATTAGCATTATTGATATATTAATACATGGTAGACTTAACATAATAGTTAACCAAAATTGTTTCTCTTGAAATACATGGAAGTAAGGGATAGTGCATCACTAATATTTATCACTTATAAATATGAATAAAACAAAATACATAATCTCTAATGCATACTTGATACCTCTTATCCGTCTGTAATACTGAAATGCAAATCATACAATTTGTATTCTAAAGAGGCGCATGTCCATGACTGTGGAAGTTTAACCGACCACAGCTGGCTATACTTCATTGTCTCAACACAATTAAACACTTTTCACATTATTTATGCAAGGAAAGTGATTGATACTATGGACAGGTTGAACAATGGTACAAATCTTTATTGTGAATTCAAGAATTGGTAGATCATTTGCATGCTTAGTTAGATTAAGCTTCTATTTTAGAATGAATAGAGAGCAATTATCAAAAAATCTCAGCATCATTTATTTCACAATAAAAGTGAAAAGAACTAGATTTATTACTACATGTAACCCGATTTCTTTTCTACTCAAATCTTTACCCACAACAGCATAAAATGTTAAAAATGAATTGCCCAATCTCTAAGAGCAGTGCATAACATTATAATGGAATACCTAAACCTTAATTACAAATAGCATCATATCACATTACTTTCCAATAATGAATTCATTTTCATCCCATGAGATATTAACATCTATTTCGAAGATAACAGTAGCAGTATCTATTGATTTTCTAATTCAATTTAAACCAAATACATTAATTCATAGATCATCGCTGTCATAAAAATAAGAAAAGTATTTGGTCAATTTTAACATATGAAATAAAATGAGCAGATATCTCTAATAATTGGAATTTACAAGAATCCAACGGAGTCTCTCCACAATACACAAGGTGTCAAAAGTGCATTAAAAAACTCATATACCAAGTCTTCTTCAACAAACCCAAATGATGCTATATAAACTTGTATATATTGAATAGAGCAACATAGTCCTGCTCTCCTCCCAATCATAGGATTGATAAGTCCACCCCTGAGTAGGAGACAAAAATACAAATGCCAAAATCACAAAATCAAATTCAAAATAAACATTAACATCGACTCTCACACAAAGAATTTGATCATGGGATTCTTGCAAAGGGAGAGAAGGGGGATTCCCTTCCCTCTTGGGGCACAACAATTTTTCAAAACATTCAACTTCATGTTCGACACACCATTCTTCCATTTACAACACCACCACAACCAAATTCTTCCTTGCACAACACCTCCACAACCAACCACACCACAACCAAATTCTCCCATTCACAACACCTCCACAATCAACCACTTCACAACCAAAATCTTCCATTCACAACACTTCCACAACCCACCATTTCATTCACCATTCATCCCACAACTCCATTTAAAACACATAAATACATTTTATCATAAATCCCCAAGAGAGGCTTTGCATCCTTCTCAACCCCAAACAAAGGAGGCTATCAACCCTCAAGCGAGATTCACTCCTTATACACACCCAAACACCCATTACACAAATGAGATTCTACACCAAATAGAAAATAACACAATTTTTTGCAACAAACAAAATCTATCAAACATTCAATAACTACATCAAGATTTCCAAATCAAAACACAAGCATACCTTGGCTATCCAAGTTAGGATCAGCCCAATAACTAGAGAAAAAATGTTCAATCCATTATCTTTTTCATTGTCCTTCTACCACCATTTACTTTCAGCCAATACCCAAAGAAGCAACAATCTTCACTCACCAAATGAGTTCCCAAAACAAAGAAAAAGTAGTAAAAAGAATTCTGAGAAGAACCATACTAATTCCCCCTTAAAATAGAATTTCTCTCAACTCTTCAACTTCCCTCAAAAGACAAACCAAATGAAAAGATAATTAAAAACATATTTTCCTCCACAAATAAACTCATATAAAAAAAATCAAGTCACTCTAGAAACATTAACCCCCCCCTAAAAATTAAAAACCAATAATTAAACATTTAGCATTTGGACTTTGTCTCAATTTTTTAAGGAATTTGGACTGCCCACCTGCATCATCTCAATAGAAGCATTAGTACAATTTAGAAATTATAACCAAAACATTAAATATTAACATTGAAACTTTCTAACATCAAATAATTATAAGATCTCTAGCATAAAAATTAATGATATTTATTTTTTGCGAAAATTAAACATTTAACCAAAACACTCTATAATCAGAATATTTTAGTATATGAACATATTATGTCATTTATAAGCAAATAAATGTCTACACATGCATATCAAACATTATTTCCATATTCCAAAATGATAATATCCATAAACCAAACTATATGAATATAAAATCAAAGCAAAGTCTCTAGGCTAATGTTGGCTATGCCTCACAGGTTACCTCAATGTACAAAGCTCAAGTGACAAAATAGAAAATGAAGAATATTTGAACAACTAGATGAAATGAAATGCTAGGCTGCTAAGTACAAGAATGATAAAATTTCTAAATAACAGAATCTGGTGTAAAATTACAAGATATAGATTATGGAAACAAAAAGCTTAAAACTCACAGATTTTTCCCCCAAAAGGGAAAAGCCTTGGCCATGGATGATAGTGCACTATGGGGATGTTTGTGACCTAGGTTTTCATCCCTATCAGAACAAATAGTAATAACCTTTTAAATTTGTAATACCTAGCTCCTCGAATCCATACATCTATGCACAAATAGAATAGGGAAAAATATTGGGGTTGTTTCTAGGCTTGCCTCAGTCAAACCCACATTTTGGTGTTTCCACATTCACAGACAACCAAATAGATAGAAATAGACAAAATAACATGAAATGTAAAAGACATGTGATAGAAACAAACCCCATTGTGGAGGAGATCCCCTATCATGAATGTAATAAACGAGACAAGTAGATGATTGTAAATAAACAAGACAAATAGATAAGATAGTGTTACCAACAGTTTGTGGCTCCTCTCTTGGCTTGATAGAAAAGATGTGCTAGCTTGCAAGAGAGCCTTGGTTGTTGTGGAGATGAGAATCTGATAGAGCTTCATTGTGAAGAGCAAGAGAGAAAAGATGTAGAAGAGAGAATAAAGCAAAAGAGCAAGATTGAACGAGAGAGAATGAGAATGAATCAAAATGAGAGTGAAAAGAGGATTTTTGTGAGGTCAAATGGGTGATAATATTCGTTACACTCACATTCCTGCCACAATGACACGTGTCGTAGGCAAGGGATGAAGATTTTCTCATTTGAAACTCAAAAATTTTGGGGACACTAGCACATCATGTGGACGTCCACATGTCGCATGATCGTCTTACTCAAAGATTTATAAGAAATGAGGGATCTGAACTGCTAACACTTTGAATCGTTGTCCTCTATGAAGTTGGAATCATGAAATTTTGACTCATAGGTTTTTATCATTAATGCAATAGCGTGCCATAAATACAACAAGCTAAATTTATGTGCAAGTGTGAAATTTCCACGGGTTGCAATTTTACGACATTACACAACTATAAATAAATGTGTCATTTTATGTTGGACAAGTTATGCTAAATATAAATTTGCAGTTTATAGTTGGACTTCTCAATTGACACTTTATGAAGTAATTTCTATTGTGTACAAAAATTAAAGAAATCCATTGAATTTTTCTCTATTTGTTGACATTAACTCTCAATGTTATATTGGACTTAAATGGAATAAAAGAGAAAAAAGTGGTTCAAACTACTATATTCACACATTATGGTCATTGACAAATCCCACTAAAAGTATCTTGGGTACTAAAAACCTATAGATTACAAGGTCTAACTATAAATAGAGCAACAATAGGCATTGCAAACACTAATTGTTAGGGGCTCTCCTTTACAAAAATGCTAAGAGTAAGAATTTGATCAAAGTTAGTAACATTCCTTGCATTTTTATTCCAAAGATCTAAGCATATAAAAAAAATAGGTATGTATCATATATGTAAGCAAGAGGAGGATTGTCTCAAAAAAATTCTTAAAAAATCCTAAAAATCAAACTCCTAAAACTATAATTGAAATTATTTTAAATTTATTGTCCACCTTTAAATGTGAAATAACAATGAAGTTTTCTTCATTTTTTAAACTCATATTTTTTAATTTTTGCTTGCTTAAATATACTATTTTCTTCTAAGAATCATATCCCACATTAATTTAAAGTAAAATAAAAAATATGAATCCTAATAAAATAAATGGTTAAAAAAAATGAAGTTATTAAAATGGTTTAAGTAAATTGTAATGATAATATACTTTAGTAAATTAAATAACTTATAAATTAATGAAAGAGACAAGAAAATCTACAAATAAAAAACTTATAAAATTAATAGATGGTTTGATAAATTTTTATTTAACAAAAATATTAAATATTATGGTAGACATCATATTTATTTTTACATAAAATTTAGTTCATTATTCTTCTATTATTTCATTGTAAAATTTATTGCCCTAATTCCCATTCTATAAACAATCCACTTAATAAATTGCATGTATATCATAGCATTTCCCATATAGTTAAATGAAAAACAACTCAAATGTAGTAATTTCAATATATTTTATTTTACTTGAGTATAAATTTATTGTTTTTTGCTATTCTTTTATTTGATTTTTCTTATTTAATAATGTATCACTAATATTATGTTTATTATTAAATAATTATTTGACATGTAAATGGTTGTAACATTTAACTTAGGGGTTTTATGTACATAGTCAAAACATGAAACTTATTGTCACCACTATAAAATGTCTTTCCACATGAAAATCAAGTGGCTAGCAACAAATATGATGGGAAAAGTTTGATGTAAAATAGTTTATTGGACATGAACACTTACATAAGAAGTTTATCAACTAATAAGTTGTAAACTAATTTAATTGAAATCTAAATGGATTTCTTAAATAGATCTATCTATAAAACATTAAGAGACATTTCAATACATTTTATTTTACTTATAATTTATTATTTTTGCTACTTTTTTATTTATTTTTTCTTATTTAATACAGCACTAATATTATGTTTATTATTAAACATTAATTAGTTGATGTGTAAATTACTATAAAATTTAACTTAGTTGTTTCATGCACACAATCATGACATGAGACTTGTTGTCACTATTGTAGAATGTCTCTCCACATAAAAATCAAATAACCAATAACAAATATAATGAAAAAAATCAATATGAAATAATTTGTCGGACATGAATACTTACATAAGAAATGCATGAATCAATATTTTTAAACTAATTTAATTATTAGAATAAATATCTTATATATATCTATCTAAAAACACTAAAAAATACAATCTCAAATTATTTTATTTACTTAAAAACTATTTTATTTTATTTATATATTTTTATTTACTCTCTAAAAAAATATATTATAACATAAATGATCATTATTGTATACCGTACCTTGCTATCACTATAGATCACTATCAATGCTGACTGAGTTGGCTAATGGTGGAGAACTTGTACTCTTGAAGAGGTCACAAGTTCAAATCCTGAGGTAAGGTATGTACACCTAAATATTATTGGTTGGAGTGCCTCCCTCAATATTGGGAGTCGAGGAGTCCCATATTAGCATAGGCCCGTCATGAGCCCAAAAGCTTATGAGGTATAGGTGGACTATAAAATAATATTATTATTATTATTATTGTCAACATAAAGGACAAAGAAGAAAGGCGGACCCTCTTGTAAAGATAACTTTAATTCCCAACCATACAAAAGAAAGATACTTGTGAGAAAAGATGAAGACGTGATTGAAATGGAGTTTTATTGGCCTTTCAAAGGCCATCAAGTTCCACTTCATTTTGCAATCAATTCCAATGCTAGTCAATTTGAAAAATCATCTTAGAAAAAATAAACCTCTAAATTAAACTTCAACTTGGAAGTGAAGTAATTTTTGTTTGAGCATATTATTTCAATCTCACATTTCATTGTTTTGTAACGATGGTATATTATAATATTTTAATATTTTTGTTTCTTTTAAATATTATCAAAAAAATTAATATGATTTTTTTATATTTTTTTTATGATAGATTATAAAATATGGTTTTAAATGTTAATGAAGAAAAAATATATAAATTTAATTTTAAAAATTATCAAATTATATATTTATATAAAATACTTTTTGAATTAAATTCATTTATTTATGAGTAATTATTTTTTATTTTGTTCATCTTGTATCTGGATTGGATTGTGTTGGGATTTTTTTTATCAATATTTCCGACCACGATCCATCACTAGAATGGTAGAGAGCAAGAGAGGAAAAAAATGTGTAACAATTCCTTATTTTTCTTCAATGTATAATTATTACAACGTTTTAGGGACGCGGAAATAAAGAAAACTCAGGTTTTTCCAACTGAAAATTAGATTTACAACGTTAAAGATGATTATAATGAAAGTATGTACATTGGAAAATAAAGAAAGCGTAAAAGGGAAAGACGGATCACAAACGAGTGGAGGAGAGCTCCTTGTCGCTGACGAAGAGGCCATGGAAGCCGTAAGGAACTCTGACAGGGAGGGCAACAGAGGCAACTATCTCCAGCGTTGGAGAGCGCGCGACTCTCCGGTGCTTTCATTGTGCGTATACGCCACCACATAGCCGTCGTCCTCCTCGGCGTCGAGGTCGGAAGTCCGCGGAACAAAGAAGGGTTCGCTGCCAAAGCAGTTGGGGCCATAGAGCCTCGACGCCACAACGCACTCCTTGCCAACGCCCGTTTCCTCCTTATCGAAATCGAGCTTCACAATGCCGGATATCTTTGGCAGCGGCGCACCGATAGACATGTAAGCGTACCGATTCTTCTTGGTGAGGAACCGGCCGTTCACCACGCCAAACTCGAGGCATTTGGAAGACAGAGGCGTCCTCGTAACGATGCCCGTGCTTAAATTTATGCGCACTTTCTCCACCGTGGCATGCACCAGATGAGTCCTCTCCAGGATGTGCTCCACCGGGTACGAATTCGCGGCAATGAGCACGATGTCGTCGCCCTCGTCCCACGCGTTGAGCGAATGGATGAAATTGAGCCCCGGCACTTCCACCCATTTCATTTCCGAGTCGTTGGTCGCGTAGCGCGGGAGGATTCCCAGCCGGGGAACTTTTCCAGTGTCGCAGCCGATGGGCGACCCCTCGCCGAGGATCATGTCCAGCGGTTTCACCACGATCTGCGTGTCGGGGAAAATGGCGTACTTGCCCGTGATGGCGAAGTCGTGGATAAACGAAGGCTGCAGCATGGACAGGATTGCGACGTCGGGCTCCTTTTCCCCGCTGGGTGCCACTCTGAAATAATTAAGAAACGGCGGCACAGCACCGTAGCGGAAGGCAAACAATTCTCCAGTCTCGGGATCGACCTTAGGATGCGCCGTCATCCCCATGAACAGTTTCCCCTCAAAATCGTAACGCCCCACGGTCTCCACGTCTCCGCCATCTGTTACTCTGACCACATACGGCAGATCAGACTCGCCCAGCGCCATTAACTTGTTGTCGAAGTGCACGAGACTGGTATTGGCCAGCCCGCCACCGTTGAAAGGGTTAAAGAGCCCCAGAGCGACCCTGGCGGCGACAAGCGCGCCCCTCGCCACGCCCGCAAAGCTGTAGAAGCCTGAGAAGACGTTGGGCAACACCGGACCCCCCGCCATGTCTTCCTGAACATATTTATACGTGCGGACGAAGCGGCTGCAGAAAGTGGCCCGCCCAGCCTTTATCCGAAGGGCGTGCAACATCCCGTCCCCGTCGAAAAGATGATGGCCGCTCCGGGGAACGTATCTGGGATTCGGGCCGTTGCGTATGTATACCCCGTCCAGACATGGTGGAAGAGTGCCTTGCACATTCACACACTCTGTCGGCGCGGTTTCCTTCACGGGGGCAAAGTTTCCGGCCAACACAAACCGCGGATCCACCGACGGCCTTAGCGGCTTATCAATAAAATTATTGATGAAATCATCCACAGCGTTACATACAACGGCAGTTAAAGGCCGTGAAGATGGCAGCTCTGAAGAGCTTACTCTTGCGAACGACTGCACAGTCGGAGGCTTTAATGGCGTCTCGTCCTCTGCATAAGGTGGAGCTCTGTTCGTGGCAGTGGGTTTGTCAGTGGACGTATTGGCAGGGGGCTTTGCTTCTGTTTGCACGTTGCATACAACCAGGCGCCGTGGATGAGAAGGGAGTGGAGAGAATTTAGGCGCACTATAAAAGCAAGATTTTGCGGAACAAGGAAAAGTTGCCTCCATTCCCATGATCTGCCAATGGCTTCTCTGTTATGGACCCCAACATTTGTATCGTTTATATAGTACAGTTTCTTTTAAATCTTGCGGGACCCTAGAAATATCCTTTCCCCTCATTCACGCAAGATTTTTTGTTTGGTTACCAAAATAGGTAATTTTGTGAGGTCCATGTCTCGTTTCCACTAATATCTCGTCACTTTGGATTACAGTCGCATAATTCTCACATTACCTGTCACTCAGATGAGTAGATATGATATTCATATGCATCGTGACAAAAATAAGTGGGATTCGTTTTTTTTTTTTTTTTTGGTACATGAAGAGTAAATTTGGAATTTTATCGTTATATAGTTTTATTTAATTATTTTTATAGGCATCTAGAAAATTCACCGTCATGACAAATTTACCACAAGGAAAATTCACCACTTTGTCACGGAGAATTAATGCGATGAATTTTCTGCTACCATGAATTGCTGGTGATGAATTTTCCTTTTCCCGCGACAAATTGTTGAGGGTGAATTTTCCAGTCGTGAATTGCTAACGATGAATTTTCACAAAACCATTTTTATAGTATTTTTTGTAAAATATAAAGAAATTTTAAGAAGATATTATTATACAAAAGAGGAATTTTTGAGTGAATTGTAATTTTTTATATTATTATTTAATTTTTTAATAGATAATTATCAACAAATTATTTGATAAGTGGGGTCAATCATCAAATTTAGATTATGAGATTGACACATTCACAATATAATATTCTCTTCAACTCACTTTCTATATCATTATTTTCTAAATACTTTAGAGAACAACATTATTGAAGATAACTATTAAGTACTAGTATACATATTATCCTCAAGTTTAGCTTATAAGGTTGGCATATTCACAATATGATATTATCCTCAAGTCACTTTTAACTATTAAGTAGTATATTTATTATCCTCAAATTTAGCTTATAGGATTGGCACATTCACAATATGATATTATCATCAAGTCACTTTTAACTATTAAGTAGTATAGTTATTATCCTCAAATTTAGCTTATAAGATTGGCACATTCACAATATGATATTATCCTCAAGTCACTTTCTATATTGTAATTTTGTAGACACTTTACACACAACATTATTGAAGATAACTTTTAAGTAGTAGAGATATCTTAAATACATTTATTTAAAAAATGTTTGAAATATTATTTTTATGTGTATGTTTGGGGTGGTGTCTTTATTTTACTATAGAACTATTTTAGTTAAGACATTTAAAAAATTTGGTGTCTTTATTTTATTGAAGACTTTAAATTTTCACAATCCCTATTATTGAATTTCAAAGCTTCTAGATTTGATTGCGTAAGCGTTTTTCTATCAAATTTTCAAAGTGGCTTTTAGATAGAGTAAGATCCAAAACATTGATAGAAAAATGCTTACACAACCAAATCCAAAAAGCTTGTCTTTACATTAAGTTATTATACAACTATTTTATTTACCTTTGAATTAGAAAACATAAATGTCTTTCTTTTAAAGATAAGAAATTTGGAAGAAATGAAAGTTGATCATGTAATCTTTTACCTTTTATGGAAACTTCTAAATTTACAATAAATTTATAAATTCTTAATATTTAATTTAAAAAATATAATTCTTTATAATAACAATTTATTAAAAAATCACCTTCACATTTACAATAAATATATTTATTTAAACAATAATAATTTGTAAGATTATAAAACACCAAAGATACATTATCTTGTATTTTTTTGGGAGGACAAAATTTATTTATAAATTTACAAACAATTAAATTAGTTACATTTTTTTGGTAAGCGTAATAGCCAGGATTATAACACATTGAGGGGGCGGGGAGGGGAAAAAGAATTAGGCCTTTGGGTCTTTTTGTTTTTGTCAATTTCTCTATGACTTTTTGTATGTTAATGTTGTTTAACTGGTTTGACCCCTGGGGGTCTTTAGACTTGTCTGCTCTGTATCATGCTTGCATGATGGACTCTGTTTATCCTATGTTTACTGTTGCTTTTTGGTTTTTGATATGACTTGTTGTGGGTGATGGCTTGGTTCTCTCTATTGTCACTGTGTTGTTAATGTGCTTACTCTGGATGGCCTTTGGTGCCTTGTATTGATGGGACAGCACCCTTGTTTTTGCTGCTTTTTATATCAAAAACATTGAGGGCATACATCTATATAGTAGTCGTCATTTCATTAAATTGTCACAAGTAAAAAAAAAATCCCACCCACCACAATAGGAGGAATTATCACAAGTAAGAAATCTAATCGACCAAAATTATTCACGAGTCAAATATAAACCAATCACACTTCCATAAAAAAATCTTTGATGGATGATATAAAAAATACAACCAATTATACTAAAACATTTAAATCTTTCAAATATATTTGAAATAAATTGCAAACTAATTTAATTAAAAAATAATTGAGACAAGGCCAGCTCAACAAGAAATAGAGACCGGGCCCACTTGAAAATGCCACGTCAACTTCCACCCATCTAAAAGTCTAGTCGAGATATTATTGGAAGGAAAAAGCAAATGGGCTAATTGGCCTTTCCAACATCACCGCGTGCCACGTCATCGTTTTGTCAATTCCCATGCCCGTCAATCTCTTTCGCTACTTAATGCACGATGGGCTATGGGGAACATTATGCTTTTAACAAATAAATGTTCACATTACAAAATTTTTTAAAATATTGATAATAGTAGTTTAATAGTTTTAATCTGGGAGGAAATTTTATGATTTAGCTATGTTTATAGTAGTATTAGGAGAGTAATTTTTTTGGGAGGTCTCAATATTTTATTTGTGAGTATCATCGAGATGTAATAAATGGTAAGTGGACTATTTATATTTATGGGAGATGGGTATTTATGAACAACCACTGATGAATTATGGATCAATGAAATTGATTGGTTCAAAAATTACGTAGTTGAATCTTAATAAAACGTCACATAAGTGTAGGTAACAAAATAAACCCTATTTAATATTTAGGGTCTAAATAATTTTAACGGTGAAATTAGTATTACTTATGTCAATTTCTATTTAATTTTGTATCCATTTTGATAGAGATGATTTAATATAATAACATTTCCACAAGTGACATATTTTGTATTGGGCATGGCCCATGACCTAATCATCATCCATATGTAGTGGTGAAATTTGTGTGCCCATGCCAATTTCCATTTAATTTTTAGGCTCATTTAAATAGAATGACTTGATATAATTGCATGTTGACAAGTGACACACTCTTGTCCTAAGTCTAGATCATGACATGATTCTTATCTCTATCCATTTCACATTGTAGTTATTTCCATATATTATCATCCCTTTCTTTTTGTAAATAAATTATTATTATATTAACTTTCTTAATAATGCCTAATAATAAAACAACTTGATATAATTGCATGTTGACGAGTGACACACTCTTGTCCTGAGTCTAGATCATGGCATGATTCTTATCTCTATCCATTTCACATTCATTTGTAGTTATTTCCATATATTCTCGTCCCTATTTTTTGTAAATAAACTATTATTATATTAACTTTCTTAATAATGCCTAAAAATTTTGTGATATGGAAATTTGATAGTTAAAAAAAATACATTTTTATTTTTATACCAACCTTAAATATTTGATATCATGGCATGCCCTATTCAACCAATTTGACTCACAAATTATATTTAAAACTCACATGACCTTATTTATAACTATCAATTTTGTAGTATAATTTTTTTTTATTTTTTAAAATAAAAAATATTTTGTAATAAAAAAAAATAGTTCAATTTCAACATTTATGCACTAGAAAGTAATCTCTGTATGTGTGTGTGTTTTATAAACATAAAATTCACATATTCTTTGAGCTTATGTTTCTATTTCCTTTAGCTTAGGTATTTACATTGCATTCTCTCTCTCAAGGGTCATCATGACAATTGAAAATAAGAGGTGAGTTAGTTCTATTTAAATATAGTTCTATTTAAATACACATCAACAATATTTCATCTAATTTTGCTCTCATATGTAACACATGACTAGCATTTTTCTTGGCCTTAACATTGTCTACGATGAAATTGGTATGAAGGCAATAATAATGATTGGTGTAGTGTTTATCATGTCTTTTCTATTATTGTTTCTAATAACATGTCGAGTTAAGGAATACACTATAGTAGATGAAGTAGCCAAAACATTTGGCTATGATTCTCCCATGTTCACTATATGATGCATAAATGTATTTTCCATATGTGAAAGAGATTGTCAAAATGATGGTAGATAGAGGAATGCTTCCACAAAAATGCTTAAGTTTATAAGCAAGTGCATTACCAAGAATCGTACTAGTATAGGAAGCCATAAGATAAACATAATTTTTTTCTATAAGAATGTTTTTATTAAATCATAGAGGAGGAAGTTAACATCCAATTTTATTATATTTTGATTAAATTTTGAAATTTTAAATATACTAGCAAACTCAATTATCAACATAAACTTTTGAACTTACTAACATTTAAAGTGTAAGATTGATAGTTGCAATTGTGAATTTTGTATACCCATGTCAATGCCCATTTAGTTTTTTATCTATTTTTAAAGAATGTATTAATGTAATTACATACTAAAAATGGCACAATCTTGAAGTTAGGCACATTTGTCATGTCCATTTCTCCAGAAAGGCAATTGTAGAGTGGAATCTGGGAATTCTACCACATTCCTCCATAGGAGCTCATCTCAGTCTATGGTTTGGGGCGTAGCATCTGTAATAAGGTCGTTCAACCTATCCAAAGCTCATGGGAAAAGGATCATCTACCGAAAAGATATTTCCATCAGAAGATCCTCAATTCAGGCTCACTATGCCAAGACAAATTCAATTCTGCAAATCCCTTTGCATTCCTCCATAGGAGCATGTTCAAGTGTGTGATTCAAAACATATCACCTATGATGGCACTTGCACATCATATCCAAAAATAAAGAAGGGAGGATTGGGCAGCAGAAAGATATTGCTAACAGAAGGTGAGTGCACTAGTCAACTGGCATCCACTCCTACAAGCTTGAAGGATAAGACATCGCAGGATCATGCAATAGTAACGGTGAAGTTTCAGGAAGAAAAAAAATGCAAGGAAAGCGTGTGGATGGGTCTACAGGATGGCATGCTTATTCCCAAGGAAATTGCATTGGCCTTAAGGCTGACCTAATGTAGCATGTTGAGAATTCAAATTTTTGGTTTTAGCACCAATTGGGCTCAAGCCCAACCTATTCCTCAAAGAGGAATGTTAGCATATAAATATAGGGACACCAATTCATGTAAAGGAATTGAATTATTATGTCATTTTCTTGTAAGATTGGGACACTTGTGTTCTATTTATTTCTATGCATGAAAACCCATAGGAGTGGTGTTCATTGGAAAAAAACTCAATGTTTACTAGGATCAAAGGATGAAACCCCTTTGGTTCTTGAGGGAATTCTCATTTAGGGATTGCATCTAAGCTTTAAGTATTTTGTAGGAAGTTAGTCCCAGGTTGTCATATGATCTATGGTGATCTAGAAAATCATATTGGATCATTGTTCTAAATTGTATTCAATATATTATACAATGTACAATTTGGAGTTATTCATCATGTTTTTGATTAATATATTATGCGCCTACCTTGTTGTGTTTGAATTCCATCTGCAAATTAGTCTTTGTTAAAAAAATTATGTTAAGGACATTGTAGTGGTATCAGAGTAAGATTATGCCAACTTGTAGGGTTTCCTAATGATTAATGTTGCCAAGTGAAAGGGAGATTAGGTTTCAGAGGAGAGAACCGAAGAAAGCGAAGCAAGAAGAAACAATGGGGGATGGTGAAGCCAAATCAAAATTTGAGGAAATGATAAAGGGAAAAATTGTCTTGTCGACATGTTTGACCAGATGTTTTAGTGGATGCAGACTAATGTAAGAAAGGAGAATGATAACATTAATGAAGTTGGTGCCTTTAGTGAATCGAGTGGTGAAAGGGGAAGGAGATGGTGATTGCTACACAAAGTTTTGGAATGGAATTTAGTAATAGGCCCCTTAAGCCCAAGTTCATTCAAAGAGTGGAAAAAGTTCCAAAGGGGAAACTACCCTCCAAAATGACATCTCAAGAGCTTATGAAGAATATAGGGCTTTGGACCCTCCAATCGAAGATATCTTGTCTTTGAAATATTTCATGGCAATGAAGAAGAATAAAAGAGGAAATTACAATTCACCCCTCAACCCAAAAGAACTGGAGCACTCATTAGGAAAGCTAGCTATTTCCCCTTTTGATGGATCCGAGAAAAGCACTGCTAGGGCATGGTTGCATAAACTTGATACATATTTGACACTCAATCGAATGTCTAAGGAAGATGCCATAAAATTCAAGCAATCCTTCATTTGGAAGGTATTTCCCATGATTGGTGGTACCATGGTTTGGTCACTCAAGGCCACAAATTGATCAAATCTTATGATGAATCTGTACCAAACTAGTTGAGAGGTTTGATATAAGATTTATGGAAGAACATTTTATAGAATTGGCTTGCCTCAAGAAGAAAGGAAGTGTGGAAGAATATGTTGTAGATTTCCAAAAGCTATCAGTCATGGTAGCTAGCATTTTAGAGAGAAGACTCATGGTCTTATTCATAGAAGGTTTAGCAGAACAACTCAGGGGCTTAGTGAAAGCATTCCACCCCTCAACACTTCAAGAGACTATTAGGAAAGCTTTTGATCTAGATAATTTTGTTCCTCAACAAAAATCAAAACCTTCAATATGGAATAAGCCAAAGGGGAATTTCCAAAAGAAGCCTTGAAATGTGTAGAAAATGGCCCCCTACTACACCTAAGAAGAGTGATGATGAGACCAAGAATGAGATCACAAGGAAGAAACTTTGTAAGACAAGTCCACTATATAAAAGACATCTCTAACAAAGAATCAGAATTAGATGAGTCTAAAGAGTATATGATCTGGAAGACATCCCTCTAGAGGAAGAAGATAAGGAGAAGGAAAATGGTGACATCCTAGCAACTCTATCTAGTAAACATAGATACCATTCTTTCAAGGTCAAGGGAGTCCTTTCCGAACAAAGAGTGATTGTCTTGATTGATGGAGGAGCTACTCATAACTTCATTGATTAAGGACTTGTGAGGAGAAGGTTGGGTATAGAGAATTTTGAAGGCTTCACTATCATTGTGGAAAATGGGTATAACTTACCCTTCAAGGAGAAATTAAATGGAAGTCGAACATAACATTTGGAGATCATAAGGTTTGTGATGATTTGTATGTTATTGGTTTGGGTGAAATTGATGTGATTTTGGGTGTGTAGTGGTTACATTAATTGGATGAGTACACTACATAATACCAAATGATGGATCTCAAGTTCAAAGCCAATGGGAACAATGTGGTCCTAAAGGGAATGGTGAATGGTGGTCCACAAGTAGTCTCATCCAAGAGAATGGAA